>VYXD01011337.1:597634-676482 GCA_013397195.1 Hylia prasina | reverse complement strand
TTACAGCCATGTTACTGAAGCACATACAGAAACATCTGTTTAATGACACTTCAGTGATGTGACTCGGGGGAATGCCCTCCCCATGCCCCTTCAAAGTGAAACGAAACTTTATTGACTATTGACTCTGAAACTTTAAGTTAACAAGAGTCTCACCACGAACTTCAGCGAACTTTGGATCAGGCTCTACAGAGGAAAAGGAAAATCTGCTTGGGGTTCTTCCAAGCAGCCCTGTTCCAACACTTATGTCAGGTTGAGAGATTAGTTTTTTTTCTTTGTCCCCCTGCAAAGGCAGATTGACCAGTTCCCAAACTGCTCTAATTCCCCCATCCCGACCCCTGCTTGACCGCCGCAGCTGCCCCCATGCTGCGATTTCTGAATACATCTTTTAATCCATCTTCCAGCCTCCAGCCTGGCAACAATGCTCCTTTCAATGCCCACCAGCACCTACCCAGCCCGCCTGCCCTCCAGCCCTGGAACATCCCGACCAGCTCCCACAAAGCCCGGGATTTACCAGCCGGGAGCCGGCCCCACGCTCCCAGCCGGAGTTCTCCGCGCCTGTGGATTTGGACACATGCTCCGGCGGTGAATGTTCCCAGGCTCCAGGCCAGCTTTGCTGGGATAACTCATCTCCCGGCGGCTCCCGGCAGAGCCACCGCGCTCCCGACACGCGAGGGCACCCCGGAACGGGGGGCGAGCTCTCCCCGACCACCGCAGCACAGTCCCGGCTCCTGGGGCGGGCGCAGCCCCGGAGGAGCGCCCCGGTGGCGGCTGCCTGCAGAGCCCCCTCTCCCCGCGCCGCCCCCGGCCCCTACCAGAGCGCGATGCGGCTCTTGGGGTAGCTGAGCCTCTCGATACAGCCCAGGACGTGCGGCAGCGTGTGCGCGGCGTTGCGGGCGAGGATGGCGAGCAGCACGGTGGGCTGCAGCAGCGCCGACTCGGGCAGCGCNGCACCGCCCGCCCTCCGAGCCCCGCTCATCGGCCCGCCGGCACCGCCCCGACTCCGCGCTGCCGCTCCCGGGGCGGCCCCAGGTGCGATCCCCCCGACCCCCGGGAGCCTGCGGTCACCGTACTGCTCAGCGCCCGCGGTAAAAACTGCGAACCCCGCATTTCTCCGCCCTTGTTTTGGCCTTTAAAGAGGCTTTCGGAGTGTTGCTGCTAACGCTGAGACGTCCCTTTGTTCGATGCTTAGGTGAAGATCTCATCCTTCCCACACAGGTATGGAATTAAACTTTGAGCTTTTACATCAGAAAGTTTTTGGCAAACATCCGCGGGATGTCCGTACGAAGCAGCTCCACACCCCACACCCATCCCACGCTGCAGGAGGGATGTGCTGTTCCAGCTGGAACGCAGCTGAAAGATGAATATCCTAGAGTCATAGAAAGGCTTGGCTTGGAAGGAACCTGAAGGATAATCTCATTCCGACCCCCTGCCGTGGGCAGGGACACCTTCCACACCTCATCCGAGGTGGACTTGGACATTTTCAGGGATGGGACAGCCATAGTCTCTCCAGACGACCTATGCCAGGGCCTCACCACCTTCACAGAAAAGAAATTCTTCCTAATATCTAATCTAAATGTACTCTCTGTCAGTTTAAGGATGTTCCCCTTGTCCTATCACTATCTGCCCATTTAAAAAGTCACCGTCTCTCTTTTTCATAAGCCCCTCTCACATACTGGATTGGGCTCAAAGGTCTCCTTGGAGCCTTCTCCTCTCCTGGCTGAACAACCCCAGCTTTCTCAGCACCTCTTCTTTGAAGACAGGAAATCCAGGGAAGATCTTCCCTGTACTTCATTGACTTACCCACCACGGAAATGTTCCCATGAATAGACCGATGGCAATTTAGCATAAAAATACATAAAACATATTCCAGCAATTAAAATTATTGGGTCATGGTCTCAAAAGGGGCATGGTAATCATAGCTCTCTTAGAAGTTAATGGGATTTGGGCATGCTAGACCCTTTTCAAGATGAAATCTCTGATGAAGGGCCCCATCAGAGCATATTTGAGTTTTGCTGTGGGTGGGAAGTTTCTCCAAGGTGGACGGACCCACTCTGAGCTGTGTGCTTGCAACACTTAAAAAGAGGAAACCTTTAGCAAGCAAACGGTTGTTTAATTATCCATAATCTCATAGTGAATTGCTTGCATCCAGCTAGTGTATATATATATATAAATATACACACACACATATATGGAGTTAATATTTGTTGTTCTTTGCTTATAGAACCTAGTTTATCAAGCACACCAAATTACATTGTCTCAGTTTCCTGATCAGATGACTTCTCAAAAAGGATCATCCAAGGAAACTCCAATAAAGACTCTCCAGGGGTCATAGAATCATGTGCACTAAAATTTGAGAAACTCTCTCAATTTGTACGCATCTTCCTGAACAATTAGTGCAAATATGCTCCTCCTGTTTGCCCTTCACAATGCCTTTATAATTGTCCTTCTAGAATGACACATTAATGAGGCTTTTCTTTCATGGTTAGTTTGCCACATGTTGCTTTCAGGCTTGTATTCATTAACCAGACAGAAGGAGCAGCTTTGCAGCCTGTGCGAGGTGATTAGAGTTCCACAGGAGCCAGCCCAAACTACACGCACGGAATTCCGCTGCTGCCCACGGCACCGCTTACATTTGGAGGGTGGGGACTAATGCTGCCAAATCATACTTGATGTGGAGGGCTGGAAGCCGGCATTTTCCATCCATTGGACACTCAGGCTGGGTCACAGTCCTGTTTTTAGGATATTTCAGCAGAAATAAGCCCCTCCTCTGACTGCCTTTGCCAGAAGTCTGTGTGTGCTTTTGCCCTGTGCAGCTCTTGATGTTCTCATTGAAATCTAAACTACCTTCAGCTCTTTTCAGACTCCGCTCTTCCTTTTGTTTTGTGACCAGCATCAGAGCCATAATGATTTGCTGGGGGCAAACGAAAAGATTCCAGCAGCATCCCAAAGCCAGTAATTTGCTCTCCAAAGTGATGTTCCCTCGCTCACACAACTCCCTGTGCTGGCTGGCTGCTGTGGAACACAAAAGAGGGAAAGCAGCAGAGGCCTGAAACATGAGATGTTCTTCCATGCAGAAAAGAAAGGAGTCAACCCAGCTGCATCTCCCACTCTGAGTCACACACAGCGTGGGGCAAAGTTTGGAGAGCTCAGGTAACCAGTTACCTGACAATTCGTGTCGTTCCAACACCTATAAACGTGTATGACTTTATGTTCATGTACAAAGAAATCTGTACTCATTCTGACTTCTCTATTGGTGGCCAAAATTATGTCCTGTGGGGTGTTTTTAAGCCCAGACTCCATCCTGCTGTGACAAGACAATGATCCACTCTGTGGTGAAATATTTTAGCTTTGAGGAGGAAACGGCTTTTTGCAGATGTAAGTCCCACAGAACAATTTAAGCCATTTGTTTCAGCCTTCTCTAAATATCTACACTAAACAAGGAGATTCCAGCTATGACAGCTGTCTCTGGCAGAGGCATAATCCCTCGGTTTGGCAGGTGACAAATTCTCTGTGAGGCAGATTTCTTCTAAATTAGACTTGTTTCCCACGTTGAGGAAAACAGAGGTTCCATCCTGCTGATGTAAATTGACTCAACTATAGATCAATGTGGATCCATCTCCTTTCACTTGCTTCTTCACCTCTAAGAACTCAAATCCATCTAATTATTTTCCCAGCAGTTGAGTGAACCACTGTTGCCAACTCTTCCATGAAAGTCTTGGAGACTGGATTTTTTTATCCCATCTAGCTATCTATTCTGTGCCCAGCAAATTGAAGTGCTGGCTAACACAATACTTTTTAAGCAGCCAGAATGGCTGCTCATTTTACCACAAAATTCCTTGAATCAGATTGGCCCAAATATGACTTCCCGTGGCTACAAGCAACATACAAATTTATGCATTGTATACATACAGACCGATTTTCATTGATGCTTTATTTTAGAATCACCAGTGTTTGAAATTCATCAGAAGAGTCACTGAGACAGATGGAGCTGATAAGCTAGACCTGGGACACCTGGCATTTCTAGCAAAGCAGTCCTTTTAATGGCAATACCTTGAAGGCATGTCCCTTATGCAGGCTATAAAAGGACACTGCAGATGGATAACGCATTCCTTGCTTTGGAGCCTTTAGAAGAAGGGACCGTGAAAGGAAAACATGTGTAGATACATTTGTATGTGTTTCATTTAAAGGGTTTAAAGCGGCGCCTTGGCCGCGGCGGGGAACGGGGAGGTAGGAACGGAGCGGAGGCGGAACGTTCGGGGCGGTGCGGCAGTTTCCGGGGAGGGCCGGGGTGCGCGGCGCCGCCCGGAGTGAAGCCGCGTTGCACACAGGCGGGAGAGCATGGAGCCGGCGGCCGGGCCGGGCTGGAGTNCGGCGGCCGGGCCGGGCTGGAGTGGCGTTTGCCCGACGAGGCGGGGCGAGGGGGACGCCGATCCGGGCCAGGGCTCCTCCGCGGCAGGGAGGGCCCCGGGGGCGCGGGGCAGCTGGTCGGGGGCGGCTGGCGGCAACTGGATCACGACTCACCCCACGGTAGGCCGGGGCGGGGGTCCCTTGGTCTCTCGGGGGTCCCGCGCTCCCGCCCGGATCCCGCAGGATTCCCCCTTAGCGGCTCTCCAGGTGCACGTGGGGCCCTCCAGGAGGGTTCTGCGGGGAGATGCCAATATAATCTATTACATTGGGTGTGTCGAGGGGGCTCCGGCCCGTGGGGTAGTTGGGGAATGCCATGCCAGCAGAGGCGGAGGTTATAAATCATGGAACCCCGGCTGGGAAATGTAAATACCTTAAACTTCGGCTCCATCTTAATTTTTACCGCACCGAAAAAAAGGAGATGTTTAATTTGGCCATCATCTTATGTATGTGATGCAGCAAAAATAGGTGAAATTATTTGCCCCAAAATAGGTAAAATGCTACAAAGCTAGAGCTGTTCCAGAAATAGTTGTGATTCCTCTTGTGTTTATTTTGCTTACTTTTTTAATGTGCTAAAATATGGGGAATGCGGAAAAAGGACCCTTTGAGATACTGTCAGGAAACAAGTGCTGCTTTTGATTGCCTTAAAACTGCTTTGAAACTCCAGTGGCTCTGCTGGCTGTAGGGATGGTGTGTACATTCTTAATATAACTTGTGCTTTCCTTCATCAACGTTCCTCTTTGGGTCTCAGTTCACAGAAATGATGTCGCTTGATGTATCTGACAGCACTCAAGTCTACGCTGCCTTTTTGGTGTACCTGGACCTCCTGGAAGGTAAATTGGGGAAGTGACTGTATCCCAACAAATGTCTTTGCCCTTAGGAGCTGTTGTATTTATTGTTTGCACTGGGACAGGACCCTTCCTTACAAAGTTCTTGGTGCCCATTTTGAAAGTTTCTGTCCTCTGCTCCCCTGGAGCCTGTGCAAAGATGAGGGGCTGTTTTATCCAGGTGCAGGTGTTCCAGGGCAAAGGCAGTCAGCATGGAAAAAAAAACCAAAGAGGAGTAGGGGAAGGAAAAGGAATGTAAGAAGGTGAAGTGACAAGTTCAGTGGTTGAGCTTGTGATAGTCCTCACTTGTAGATTAATGTGAAGTTAGTCATAGTGTTTCACAGAAATCACCATTTAGCAAATGGTGACTGGCCTGTTCTCAGGAAAAGGCAGTGATTCCTCTAGCAGAGATAATTTGCAAGTGTGGTAGCAGTAATTTATAACCATTGTAGTAATATTATGTAACAATCTAGTAATTTATAATAAACTGTAGGTGTTGTGCTTAGGGCCATGGCTTGGTGGAGGACCTGGCAGTGTCAGGTCAGTGGTGGGACTCCATGATCTTGGAGGGCTTTTCCAGCCAAAATGGTCCTGTGAAATCCAGTGCTCAGAGTGCAGCAGAGTTATGTGATATATAAACTTCTGCCTGGCTTCTTCCAAGTAGGCTTTATTGAAAAGAGACTGTGAGTAGGCAGCCAGCCAGCCTAAGAAAAATATTTCAGTTTTGCTTGGAGCCTGGTGCTTCTCAAGGTCAGGGAAGGGAGGAATTTTACAGTCCAGAAATTGCTGTGTCTGTTGCTGCTGCTGAAGAAAATGCCTTTAGAGTCATTAAAAAAAGATTTCTGTAGTTCTGCAGCAAAAACTTCATCCTTATCCCTCCAAGCCAGAGATCAGAACTGTGTATAATCATTAATCATGCTTTTAGCACCTGCTGCTTCACAGTTCAGGGTGCTGATGAAGTCCAAATTTGGGTTATAGTGCTTCAGATGACAAAAGCTGTGTGGTTTTATCTTCTTCTTGCCTTTTGCAGAGCAGCTTTGTCAGACAGATCGCTGTTCACCATCCATCAGTGCAGCTCTGGAGCCAGCAGACTGGTCCTGCTCCATGGATTCCTTTAACAGGATTGCTTCTCAGGAGGGGGAATTTGGCAGATGAATGGAGTTTTCCTGTGAAGAGAGGGAGGGAAAGCAAAATCTTAGATGTTAACTTAGATACTGCATTTGTTATTTGGCTGATTAAAACTTGTGTTTTGTGTTCTGCCCCTCTCCTCCCAACAAACGTTTCTAGGGAGGAACTGGCACGAGGTGCAGCCCGTGGGAGTGGCAGAGCTGCAGCTGGTGTGTTTGCATGCCCGTGCCAGGGAGCAGGAGGGGCTCCAGGTGATGGTGCCAGTGCCTGCACACATCCTGATCAGCCACGAGAGGTGAGGTCCTGCTCAGTGCTCGTCTCGGGTTAACTGTGACAGAAAATGGAGCACAGATACGTTTTACAGGCTGGTGATGGCTTGGTCAAGAGGGGGAGGAGGAGGAAGTAGAGGAATATCAGAGGAAAACAACCTCTCAGCCTGTCAGCAGAGTTATTTTGGGTTCTGCAGACACACAGGCAGCTTGGAACATTAAGGAGACCTCAGCTTTGCATCAGTCTCTGCCTCTCCCTGTCTGGAAGTGGTGCTTGGAGCCCAAGCAGAAACTGATGCCCACTTATAAACACTTCCTGTTGTCTGGAGTTGCATATGTGCTAGGAGATAACAGTGGACACCAAAGTATGTGTTTGAGAGACAAGGTTAGAACACAAGGCCTCCACAGCTTATGTTTTGAACATTCTTGTGCTGTTTGTACTCTGGGAAATGTACGATGCTTCCTGAGTTGCTGGACTTGAAAGGACCTAAGGGGAAAGAAATCCTCTTGGAGCTGCCTAAGAATCAGCTTTCTTATTGTGGATAAGCCTTGTATGGTTTGCTTTGCTTTTGTTTTCAAACCAGCATTTGGCTACTTTGAACAGGAAACTCTCCTTACTTTACATCTAGAGTCTCAGGTGCCTGTGATTTTTGATTTAATTTTCTCACATGTGCACGAGCAGTTCTTCAAGCAGGAGACAGCACAGCCATGGATTTGTTACATTACAGACATTTGCAGCCTAGAAAACTTCCACTTCAGTAGTTTTACAGTCTGTTCTAACTGGCCCCTAGAGCAGCCTCAGACACATGGTGTGATTTACTCTCTGATAAAGGCTGCCTTCTCTGGCTGGTGTTTGCCATGATGACTCTGAAGGCCTGAGCTATTTCAGCAGCATCATATGATTGCACAGGTTTCAGTTTCTTCTGTTCCTGTTCCTGCTAGGAGCTGGCTCAGGGCTGGCTTTACAAATCTTACTTTTTTTTGCTGCTTCCTCTTGCTCTGTGGGCAGCAGCCTGACACAGTGGTAGGTAGCTAATTAACTGCACTTATTAGATGTGTTTGTGCACTCTAGGAGTGATGCTTTTTATTTTGAGTTTTAAAAGTGACAGATCAGTGTCTTGCTAACAGACTTTCATCATCATTTTACTGTTTGTTGGGTGAGGGGTAAGAAAATGATTTGGTAGATATTGCTGGGGTTCAGTACTATTTTTGTACTAAAAAAAATTACTATATTTGCAAGTATTGGTCAATCACTCCTGGGGGTTTGGTGTGGCAGAGAATATGATGTGCTCTGCAGAGCAGAGGAAAGCTGCTGAGAAGCCTTGCAGGGTGAAATGCTGAGTGTCATCCAGCCTGTGTGCAAGCAGGAGATGTGTGTGTGAGTGAAAGGGACACGCTGCAACTCTCAGCTCAGACGAGATTTTAGGTGGAAATAGAAGGCAGCCAGTGAGGGTGTGGGATCTTTGAGGAATTCCACCTACATGCTGAGCTGTTATGCTTGCTTAACATAGTGTGTTTCCACCTGGGCTGAAAACTTGGATTCCTGGCATTGGGTAAAGGCTAGGAGTATGTTCTGATTGACTTTTAATGACACATATTCCACTGCATGCATGTCCTATCTTTTACTGTGTCATTGGAGCTTTTCATGGGGAGTCTCTGCACTTGTTTGTTCTGTGGTGATGCTGTTTGCTCTGCCTCTGGCACCGGCGTGTCTGGAATCCAGTACTGGAAGGATGTGTGGTGGAGAGGCAAAGAGTGAATGCATCACATTGATTAAAAGTACAGTTTGTGACTTGGGTTTGCTGCAGAGCAACAACGTAGGGTGTGTTGTCACTAGAATGAGCTGAATCCCAGGCTGCAGTGCCAGCTGTGTCCATAAAAGCCTGTATGTGTTCGATATCCATGGGTGTTGTCAGGCTGGGAGGCTGTATTTGTGTACAACACTTGTATTTGTGGTGTTGAATGTGCATCTGCAATTCTGTTCAAAGCAGCGCTTTGGGATTTTGTGTTACCTGCTAAAAGCAGGGAAGGAGGTATGAGTACAAGTGAATGCAGCTCACTTAGTGTTGAAAATAAGCCCTTGGAGGGGTTTGGGATGGTGAAAATGTTCTGTCTCCATTCTGGGCCTGGAACTGTGCTAACTGCTAAAGAAGCCACTAGCAGCAGCATTTATGGGCAGCACTTCCTTGTTTAACCAGTAAGACCTGGGTAGGGTTTGGAAGTGACACCTTGAAATCAGATTTCCATCTACATTCTTTGTTTTTCTTATTGGTAGAAGGAAGAAAGCAATTCAGTAGAAAATAATGGATTTTAGTACTACATATGTGCTAAAAATAATCTCACATTTTGCAAATATTAGTCACTCTTGTGGGCTTGGTCTTCCAGAGAAGCACAGCAGTGGTTCTCTACTTCAAATCCACGTCAGCCAAGCTCCCAGGTGTCTCATGAAGTTCCCTACTTGGCTGCCACTGAGAAGTGTGTCCTTAAAAGGTCACTGGAAAGTTGTTGTGGAAATTACCAGCAAGACATCTAGGCAAATGACAAATACAAGTGCCCTGCAAAAAATAAAATCTATTCCATGTTTTTTAGTCTGTTACAAAATTTCATCATGTCCAGTTTGAGTGTTAACTGCTGAAGGCAAAAGCTGTTCTGCTTCCTAAGCTCACTGTCCACTTCTGCAGAGCTGGGTGGAAGCTCCTCATCCAGCCATGGCAGGGCAAGGCTGCACAGGAACCCACCAAATGACAGAATTATGGGCTCTGGAGCAAAGAGTAAATGATCTTACACACCCTTGAGAAGTGGCTTTGTGCTCTGTGTGTTCTTCAGGTGAAGATTGCTGAATCTTCTGTGAGCGAAGCCCTGGGGAATGTGATGCAATTTCTGTCTGTCTTGGCCTGCCCTGACCCACACACAGCTGGCTGAGGCTTGGAGAGCCTCTGAATTCAGCGGGGACTCATGCCTGTGGGAGGAGTTTGTAGGTCCCTAGGCTGGGGTGTGTTTGCTGCTCACTACAACACCTTAGTGCACATCAAGTGCCTCCTTGTCAGTACATTCCAGAACTGTGGCTCCCCAGAGTGGAGGAAGCAGTTGAATCCTGGGAGTGCTGCTTCAGAGCTGGCAGGAATGACTTGCATAAACCAAGCTCAGCGAGTTAGGAGAGCTCATGGTGTTGACAGCTGGATTTTTAGATAGCCTGGAAAACCTTGATCCTTCAAGGACCAGGGAGTTAGCTCCCAGATCTAATAGAATTGGGCACTGTCCTAGACAAATAACTCTGTCTGAGCAAAATGTTGCAGATAAACTGTCAGATTAAATGACATGTCACTGCTCTGTATTTTGTGTACAAGTGTTGTAAACGAAGGATGAAGTTGCCTGAGGTCATGGAGACCTGCAGAGTTTGGGAAGGGCTTATTCTGTTAAAATGCTAATTGTTTTAAAGCTCATAAGCATCCTGAGAAGGAAATCCGAGGACTGGAATTTACTGTCTTCAGAGTGTGTAGACTGTGAAACAAATCTTGCTACAAACAGAAAAATCCTGTTATTTTAAAGCACTGGAAGTGTGATGTGCATCTTGCATCCTCTTCACAGATTTGTTAGTAACCTTTGCTATAAGATAATTTACTCATGCAGTTAATCACACACTGAAAGTATAATTAGTGGCTCCTAAATGCAAGCTCTTTATTAGTATATTTTATCTATTTTTTTAATATTTTAAATGAGGTTGCAGCTCCCACTGCAGAGTTGGTTATGCAGTACTGTGGTTGAACATCCACTAGTAAGTGTGTTCTGTAGAACTTTGCTACCTCCCTTTTGCGTGGTTTGCCTTGTTTTCTTGAACTTCCATGGAAAAAGATCTTTATATTCCTTGGGGTGTCAATTCCTTCTCCTGCCCAGTGTGGCACATGGTGTTTTATTTGCATTTATTTTTTTCCTTTCCATTACAAAAACGGAGTTTCTTCTGGCACTCCCTGTTTGTGTGTTTTGGGAACAAATCCCAAGGAATAGTGATATGCATTTACACCTTCTCCCTTTCCCACGTGCTCCTTCCCACATATTTCAAAGCATTGGGTTGCTGCTGCTGCCTGCCCTGTAGCAGGGTCTGGAGCAGCATTCCCGATGGTGAGCTGTGCTGAAGTTTGCAGTGCTGGCTAAATCCAAAGCATTGTGCTGTCTGTGAGGTTCCTGTGCCTTGGTGCTGACCCAGGCTGGGACAATGGCACCACGCTCTGGTGCCTGGGGTAATGATCTCTGCAGTGGCACAGAGACCAGCTTGTGTGCACTCTGCAGCCCTGCCTGGTGAGCAGGGGAGGGAGCTGTTCAGGCTGGCCAAGCCTGCAAGGAATTATTCATCCAAGTATAAAGGGCAGATTGAAAGCCTTTGGCTTTTATGGGATGGAAGGCAGTAGTTCCATTTCAGCTCAATGGAGCTCTATGCAACCTCCATAAAACTGCTCTGAGCTTGCAGAGTCACGCTGCTTCTCAGAGGCATTGCATGGGATGTGTCTCTGAAATGCTCTTTTGTTCATCACAGAACTTGCTGCTTGAATTCTTTATGATTCTGCCCTTGGTTTTTGCAGAGTCAGCTGAAACCTCAGGGTCACCAGCTGTACACCTGGTTCTTTCTGCCAGAGAAAAGGGCAGTGCTACTTTGGTGGGAGCAGATACTGGGAAACATAGCAGAGATTTCTGATGGGTGTTGAGGGCCTACATAGTGCAAAATTAAGATGGGGGAAGGATGCCACATTCCCTTCTGCTCTCTGGATGGATTTGTATGGATTTGCTTGTTTTGTCTTTGGGTTTGTTTTATTTGAAAGCTGTTAATTGCCACAGTAATAGAAGACCAGGTCTGTTCACTGCCATCATTAAGTTTGAATGCAGCAGTAATGACAGATGCAGGATGACATTGCTAGTGCTGTTCCCTTAGCTGCAGTGCTCCTTCCACAATGTTAAGTAAGTTCAGCCTGCTCCTATGACTAATTCTTTGGTAGAAAAAAGCAATCCCTACTGACTCTAGTCTGTAGATAACTAGGAAGCCTTTTCTAAGCCCTTTTTCTAATGCAAAGTGTTTTAGAAATTCCAGCTCTTTGGATAATAGGGTGTTTGAGGTGAAGTCCTTTGCTCCTCCTGGAGCATGAGATGAATGTGAGTTTGCTTCCTGGGTGGAAAATGAGGGCTTTGTCCTGCCTGCATTTGGCCTGCAGATCTGCAGGCACCATGAGGTTTTAGAACTGGGCTTTCAAATTGCACTGGAAAATTTGCACTGCATATTCTCCAACAAAAAAGAATTCTTATAAAAATACTTAGTTTTATTCTACTTATGTGGCTTCTGTTAAACTTTAGAGTATTTCTTCTGCTGTCTGTATTCCTCTAACTTCAGTTATTTTTCTTTCACAATGCCTTTGTTCAAGAACTGTCTTTTTTGTGTGGGATGCCTAAAATTTCTGTGCTGCCTGTTTTAACATTCCCTGGCTTTTCATCCTGCAGAGAGGGAGAGGAGGGGAAGGAGTGATTTTAGCTTGGATTTCCCACTTTGCATGCAGCAGCATGTTGTTCTGTGCACCCTCCTGGGGCTCTATATTTTTTTTTACCAGGCAGTCATTGGCATAAATCCCAAGAAGGTGACATGGGTAGGGCTGTCTGTCCCTGATGTCCTTTACCAGGCTGAGCCTGTGGATGAACATGTGCTCAGGTGATGGGGTGTTTTGTCTGCTGCCCTTGAGGAGGTGACAGAGTGACAAAGTGCATTCTTCCAGCACAGGCTTTACTTGAGACTGTAGTGAAAACGTGCTGAGCTTTTACTGAGACCCTGCAGAACAGCAGGAGCTGTTTCTCAGCTGCACCTTTTTCTCATGTCAAGTCTCTCCATTCTGCTGAAAACTGGCTGTGCAGACAGTGGAGTGGGCATGCTGGAATTCCTGTGGAAAAGGAGGACCCGGAGAGAGCCAGTCCGTGCCAAAGGTTTGAGCCCACAGTTTCTGTGGGGCTCACACTGTTGGAGCACAGCTGGGGAACCAAGCCCAGAGTGGTCGTGGGCCCCTTGGAGTCAGTGTTCCATCAGTTATCAGTAGTTCCAGAGTGTGTCCTGACACAGCTGTGAGCAGGGAAAAGGCTGCTCAGGGTGCTGCGGAGTGGAGGTGGTCAAGGCTGTTGGCATCTGCCAGACTACAGGGTGCACTGAATTCCTCTGTTCCACTGATGTCTGACACTCTCAGAAACACTAAATCTACTTTTATTTAAGCAAATTCATCTTTTACAGTTGTCATCACCTGTGTGGTGGTGTAGCAGATGGTACTGGTCACTAAGGAGGTTATTGGTAGGCATGAGCTGGGTAATTTAAATCAGCTGGCTCTCTTGAGGGGTGTTACCACATGGACTTCTTGCCTAGGACTTTATTTCCATGGCATGCAGCTGTTGTGTGAGAAGGGCAGCCTTAAGGGCTGTTTCCCTTGGAATAAAGGTATCTTGCCTCATTTAGGATGTCAAACGTGCATTCTTTGAATTTCAGAAGGCCAACAACGCTTCATGCTTTCTTTATTTTTCCACTGACAGCATTAGATCATTAAAAGGATTACAAAAGCTATACCCTTCCTGCAGTATTTCATCTTCTTGCTCGTGGCAGGCAGCAAGCACAGTAAAATCAGAGGTTCAGTGGCTCCTCTGCAATGTCTGCTGGTGCAGAGGAACCTTGTGAGCAGGCTTGACACAGGGGCTGCTGGGGATGCCTTCAGGGGAGGAGGACAAGGGATGATGTCTGACACAGACTTCCTGAATTCCAAAGCTTATCCCTCTAAACGACAGCCTCTCACCATTTTGCAGATGTGCTGCAGTGCACTGTGGCTGTTGTGGTATGCATGAATGAGAGCCCTTGTCTTGGGGCTGCCTGTGTGGAGGGAAGGGGGAAGAGGAGAAGGGTGCATTTGCAGTTGTCATTCTTCATCTGTGGACAGCAGAGTTAGCAGAGCATCCTGATGCAATGGAGTGTCTTTGTGCTCCTTACATAAATCCTGGAACTCTTGGCATGTGAAAAAAAAAAGAAGAAATGTGAAGAAATGTCATTAGTCTGTTGTGAGAACCTGGCTGCTTTTGGGATCATGGGGCATCTTCAAAGTCCTAGTTGCCAAACGGGGAAATAAAGCCTCAGGTGTCTGTGCTTGGCACTGAGAAGAAATCATGAGTATCAGAAATGTAGATCTAAGGCCTCATTGTTCCATCCCTCCTCCTAATAGACTATGAGGAAATCCAGTGACAGGTATTAAAGAATATAGGAAGGGGCTTTTGCCCTGGCTGACAGGTGAATCCAGGCCTCTGCCTGAGTCTGCTGTCAGATACAACAGCGTCCACATTCAGCACAAGTTTGGTTTCTTTGGCTCCCAAAATACCTCTCCTGGGTAGCTGTGCCCTTTAATTTGGCATTTTATCATTAATTCTCTATTGCATTCCCAGGAGAAAGAGAGATTAATGTCCACTGCTTCACAGATAGTTCTTTCCTCACGGGGTCTCTGCCAGCAGCCTGGCCTTGCCAGCTTAGAGCTTTCTCCAGACACCTGGTTGCTGAGGTGCCCAGTGAACTGTGGCTGCCCCATCCCTGGAAGTGTCCCAGGCCAGGTTGGACAGGGCTTGGAGCAGACTGGGACAGTGGAAATGTCCCTGTCCATGGATGGAACTGGATGAGCTTTAAGGTCCCCTCCAACTCAAATAATTTAATGATTCTGCGTGTGACAACTGGATTCTTGCTGTTTGCATGTGTCAGGAAGGACATCTGTAATCTTTTTCCAGGCTCTTGTCCCCTGCCAGGGTTTTGGTAGGACATTGTGGTGCTGGGGGTACCTCTGCACAGGAGCTGGAGGTGCTGAGCAGAGTAAGTTACCTGCCAAGTGAACCTGCAGGCAGAGCCTGCTGAGGTGGCTGTGAGCACAGGGGTAGATGTGCCATAACCTGAAGGGATCTCCTGCAGTGTCTCTCCTCTGCCACTGTCAGCACAGTCTCTCTCATCTTATTTGTTGTGTTGTTAGGAAATGTGCTGATGTGGGAGGGCCAGGATGGGGCTTTTCCCAGCCGAGGTATCTCTGTTCCATGAGGTAACTGTTGTGTTGCTTTGCTGTATGTCTGGGCCAGTGGTGCAGGCAGGAGGAAAGGCCCTCCTGAATTCACCAGGCTGGATTATGCACAGCTCAGAGCACAGATGGATCCTTAAGAAGGTCATGGGCTTAACAGCACGGCTTTCCAGGCTGCTGCTCATTCTCTGCTGCATTCCATTTGGCTTTTATTAGAGGATCAAAGGGGTTCTGAGGGAAGATGGTGATTGAAGTCTGAAAGCTGCTGCCTTTAGAGAGAGGCCTGTTTTCAGCTGAGTGCCCAGCCTCAGAGCTGCCTGTGCTCTGCTGGGTGAGCTCTCCAGGGTGCATGGAGCCAGGACTGGTTTATCCTGGTGCACAGCTGAACTCCCCCTGGAATGTAACCTGTCCCAGCAATCTCAGAGGAGCACTCCTGCACCTGACCTGTGGGGGAAGGAGGAATTTCCCTGTGAGAATATTCTGTGGGAAGTGTTACTGTTCTCTCTCTAGTCACCACACTCCTTCAGAACTTGCTCTCCAGTCAGACCAGGAATCCAGGGACTTCAGGGATCAGTGTTGTCCTGAGCTCTGAACCGAAAAGTAACTGGCATGTTACTCTTAAAACAAGCTAAACAGGAAAAATTGCATAACTTTGTCTTGAGCTTTTAAGGAAGACATTGTTCAGGCTGACTGTTCTGAAGAAGAGCATCAGTCTTGTGGCTTCTAGTCTAGACAGGGAGGTAGAGAAACCTGGCTTGGGCTCTCAGGTCTTCCAGTCTGGCAGAAACCTGTGGCACACAGAATGGGAGACTTACTTCTGCAAATGGAACAAGTCTTAATTATTCAGTTCTCCAGTTGAACACCAGGTGTTATTTAATTAGATTTCTTATATAAGTCTGCTGAAAACAGGGCCAGTAGAGATTATCATGCTAGGACTGTGCTGGATGAGGGATGGCTGAGGCACATGCACACAAGCACACCTAAGCAAAGCATGTGTTGAGCCATTTCCAGCAGAAATGTGTGTAACTGATCCCGTTATTTTCTTTTGTTCCTTGATTGTACGACTGGATTTTTATTAGAACAGATACTATAGTGGAAGTCACTCACTTTAATGAAGCCAAGTTTGCAGAGTGAAAACAGGCTGAATAAAAATAGTGCTGTTCTACCTTTGTGCCATCATAGGTGGTTGTGGACTCCTTTCTAAGTGATTTTTTTCCTCTCCTAGGTTAAGGGAAATACTGAAGAAAGCCTCTCTCCCTCCAGAGGATCCGGACACCCTGCTGTCAGTTACCTTGGCCATAGTTGAGACAGACTCCACAATAGTCTACTATAAAATGACTGATGGCTTTGTAATGCCAGATCCTCCTGATGATACCGAAGATGTGGATAATAAACAGTGGAGGAAGAAAAGAAAGAAACTTTTCAAATGACTGGGACAGATAAAACAAAGCGTTCCTTGAACTCCTGTGCTCAAGCCCAAACAAATGCAGGAACTGGTGTATGTGAATAAGTGGTGAGCTAAAGTCTGCCTTGGCATATCAAGGATGTGTTCAGGGGGAACAGAGGCTTGTGCAACTGCACTGTGATAAAATGCCATTTGAGGTATGAGGTAGGTCATGCTTTGACACAGGTCAGTCCTGACTAATAAATACACTTGGGAAGTGTTTGCAAAGCCTGTGTTTCCTCTCTGTCTGCTCAGGTACATAACAGAGTAAACACATCCTTACCCATACTGTAAATATTGGTTACAGGTAAGTCTAAAGAGCTTGTGGCAGGACTGAAGGGGTTTGTAATTTACAGAGTACCTTCGTCTTAGTCCTGTCAGAAGCATTCATGCTGCCCTCCAGGTTACATTGCTGAATGTTGCTTTCTTCCCTCTGCTTTTGGAGAAAAGGCTCTTCCACAGAAATACTTTATTTTAGTTTTTTCCCTGCAAAGAAAAACTGATTATAGCAGCACTAGAGGCAACTCAAACACCAAGGTATGTCACCATCCATGCTGTAAGAGCACACTAGTTACCTACCAGCTAGGTTTCTAAAGCCATTGTCATTCCTAGGATTTATTTTATTATGTCTTTGGACATGGTTTCTACATATTGGAAGTGACTGCCCCAGGAGGTGCTTCAGCTCAGAGTTAAGAGGAAAAAAAATGATTTTTAGTTTCTTCTGCAGGAATTTTCAATGTCTTTTGCTTGATGATGTTCTCCAAGTTAAACTTGGAGTTCTCTGGCAATCAAATAACATCCCAGAGCAGCTTTGTAAGCACAGGATTGTTTGTGTGACAGCTGTGTGCCCAGGGATCACACATTCAGAAGGTGAAGCACAAGAGGTTTTTTCCTTGCATGGGTAGAAGAGTGGGATAGAATTTAAAAACCCAAGCTGGAAATGAAAAACCATTTAAGCTTTGCTATCCCTGGGACTAGAGTGAATGTTTCTGTGGCTTGATGCTGGTTTGGCCAGATGTGCTGGGAGGCAGAGTGATCCCACAGGGAGTCCTGCACACCCTTGGAGGAGGTGTGTCACTGTCACAGGGAGCTCTGCAGGACTCCTTTATCCCAGTACAGCCAGGGGAGGCTTGGCATCTGTGGGTTTCAGTCATGGAAAAAAAAGAGTTTTTCTTTGCCTTTCTCAATTTTGCTCCCCTCGTGGAGGAAACCATCATTTTCCTCTGGTCCAATGCTGTCCTGCCTTGAAGAGGTCCCTGTGTGCTTACTCCTGCCATGCTGTGTGTGACCTTGATGTTGATATTTCCTGGGATCCATGGCTTATTCCATGAAGCAAGTGTTACACCTGGCTAGGCTACCTGCCACCAGGTAAATTGTCCTTGTTACAAGCTGGGAAGTACTTCAGCCCTGCAGGAAAGAAGCTGGTCTGTGTGAAGGAGGCTGTAACAGATGTGGCAGAGTTGGTATTTAAGTGACACTGATGCTTAACCCTAAAAGCAAATTCCTTTGCATTTGCTTCAGTTTCTGGGCAATACTGCTAGTTTGCAGTTTGCTGCATGACTGATGCTTGGTTTTACCCTTCATTTTATAATTTCTGTGCACAGAAAGAGGAGCATAACTCGAGCCTCCATTTCTATACACTGAAAACGTCTGACCCAGGCTTCACAGGTCAAATTGGAGAAACTGTCTGAAAGCTTTGATTTCTGTTTCTTCTTGTGTCCCACTGAGAAATGATTATATGGGCCTTTTTCCAGCCTCCTTAGATTGTGGTGATTCTTTATTTCTGAGGAAGAAAAACCACAGAAGAACAAATAATATCACAAGACTGTCCCATAGGTATTCCAGTGTAAACATGGGGATGTTAAATAAGCTTGGAGCCAGCTGTGCTGCTCCTTTACATTCCACTGAAGTATTTCTTTCTGTCAAGTCAACAACACACAGACTGAAGCCTCTGGCCTTCCAGGCACTGAATAAAGATGGGAAGAGACTTCCTCCAGAAGTGTATCAGTTCAGAGCAGTAGCACATGAACATTCCTGAATCCACAGCATCCTGGTGCTGTGCCCGAAGTGTTCAAGCATAACTCTGCTTTAAGTGTTTGTGAGACATCCATGGAAGTGTGAGCCGTGGCACTGCTGCCAATCCAGCACTTATTTCAACCCAGAAGATTTTGCAGGCTCCATACTGCTATCTTTTAGAGGGTTTTTTAGGTTTTATTTGCCAAGCGCAGCTTGATACGTTTTACTGAATGCCCCTGACCAGCAGAAGGTGTTTTAAAATCTAGAGAGTATCATTTTGCAGTAGATTATTGTTCCAAGCCTTTCCTGTCTGTGTAGGGATGTTTGTATTGACGCTTCCCCACTGAGTCAAGAATGACAGAAAAGCAAAGGGCTGTTTTGGCCTGGCTTTGACAGCGAGACTCTTACATAAGGGAGCCTTTGCTTATGCAGACTGTGTCTCCTTGAGGCACTGCTGGCACCATCACCCACCTCTCCTGGATGCAGCTGTTTGCAGTGCACACAGAACATTTTATGCAAAAAAATGCTGGTGGAGAGGCAGGAGGGCCTTGTCAAGTCCACAAGGAAGAGCTGTGGTTGCCTGCAGTGGCCAAGAGAGCTCCCACAGCCCTTCCTGAGCCCACACTGAACACGGAGGGCTGTTTGGACAGCAGCTCTTCCTATTGGAGTCTCCCAGGCTCCAGGGCAGTGCAGGGATCTCTGGCTCAGGATGTGTGTCTGCTTCCCAGGCATGGCAGCAGGCAGAGGCCAGGTAAAGGGGTGTTGCTTCCACACCTTAAGCACAATCCCACCCCTTAAAAGTGGCCCTCAGCATCTCTACAAAACTCTTCCAGAAATCACTGGAAGGAACATGTGGGCTCTTTTAACCCATCCTTGATCTTGGCACAATTTTCCACAGATCTGCTGAGACACAGCAGTGAGATGCCAGTAATACTGCTAAATCTAAGCCCTTAATCTTCCTCTTCACTGTCAGCAAAAGCTTTTTTGTTCAAAACATTTTTTTCCTAATAAAGAATCTGTATTTAATTATCAGCCTACTAGTATTGCAGATCTATAGGAATTGGATGTTTAATAGCTTGTCCAGGTAGTTTTCAGCAGATTTCAGCAGAATCTAAATGCTATCAACTAGCCTGCAAGCCCTGTTCTATGTAAATTGACTCCTTGTTAGCCTTCTCTAGTCCTCCAGGGACAGGACCCGAGGGAAGGCTGGAGATCAGGGAAAGGTTCTTCCCCCAGAGGGTGCTGGCACTGCCCAGGCTCACCAGGGAATGGGCACAGCCCCAAGGCTGCCAGAGCTCCAGCAGGGTTTGGACAACGCTCCCAGCGATGCACAGGCTGGGATTGTTGGGGTGTCCTGAGCCAGGAGTCCAGGAGTTGGACTGGATGATTGATCCCTGTGAGTCCCTTCCAACTTCGGATATTTCATGCTTCTAAAAATAGCTGCAGCTGCATCTCATGTTTCAGAGTATCCAGGGAGCTGATGGCTTTTCAGTTTCATTCCCTTCTTTCTCAGATGCTCCCACTGAGACGGCGGATCCCTGCCCACAGCAGACCTGACTGGATTAATGATGCTCTGACTCCTGCTCAGCTCCATGCTGGGTGTTGTGTTTGCAGCACCTGACAGACAGAATTCATTGCCTGATGCCTCCTTAGTCATTCTTTGCACCCCCACTTGCCTACGTGTTTCTCCTCATGTATCGTCTGACCATCAAGCTCAGTGCCAAACTAGAATGGCTCTGCACATCTTTTTCATTGCTTTTTTTGCCCCCCCTCTTTCTCACTGCTCGAGTCATCTCAAATTTCTTACTATTATTCACTGCCCTCTTGACCCACATTTCACACCCTTAGTTACCCTCAAATTTATCTTTCTATGCTATCTGGAAACTCCTCTTTCTTTCCAGGCTTCCTGTCTTCTGCTGGGGTGCCCGGATGGTCTGTGAAGAGCCATCTATGCCTTTCTCTGCTCCAGTCCAGGTACCAACTGATCCTCTCAATTCCACCAGACCAACCCTGTTTACCACTAAAAATTCAGGTAAATTCTGAAGCAAAGTCTTGTGAGCCCTGTGCCAATGTCCAGCCGACACAGATTCACAGAATATCCTGAGCTGGAAGGGACCCATGGGGATCATCCAGTCCAGCTCCTGGCCCTGCACTGACACCCCAACAATCCTACCCTGTGCATCCCTGGGAGTGTTGTCCAAACACTCCTGGAGCCTTGG
Source organism: Hylia prasina (assembly GCA_013397195.1). Lineage (NCBI taxonomy): Eukaryota > Metazoa > Chordata > Aves > Passeriformes > Sylviidae > Hylia > Hylia prasina. The sequence goes on along the minus strand of VYXD01011337.1, from coordinate 656,121 downwards.
GGCTGCCTCTGGCAGCCTTGGGGCTGTGCCCATTCCCTGGGGAGCCTGGGCAGTGCCCAGCACCCTCTGGGAGAAGAACCTTTTCCTGATACCCACCCTAACCCTCCCCTGGCACAGCTCCAGCTGTTCCCTGGGTGCTGTCCCTGTCACAGGCAGAAGCCATCAAAAGGCCCTCTCTCCTGGAGAGCACTGCCATCGTGGGGCAGGGTGGCTGTCACCCCCTTCCATAACCCCAAACACCCCCATTAACATCCGGCTGGATGTTCGCTGGATAAATCCCTGGCAGAGCTGGCTGGAGCTGCTGGTTGTGTCTGCGCCAGAGGGCGCTTGGAGACTGCCGAGGCGGAGTCTTCCTCCTCTGGGAATGCTGGAGCTTTTCGGAACTCCCCTTACACACCTCTCCTGCTTCTCCTAAACAAAAGGAGAAAACCCTGTCAGCAGAAACACCCGTGATGGCAATTCTTACCTGAAGGAAATGGTATTACTTAAACCTTCCTGGAGATGGACTTTGGACAAGGGAATGTCGTGACAGGACAAGGGGAATGGTTTTAAGCTGACAGAGGGCCGGAGAAGATGGGATATTGGGTAGGAATTACTCCCTGTGAGCTTGCTGAGGCCCTGGCACAGGGCGCCCAGAAAAGCTGTGGCTGCCCCATCCCTGGCAGTGTCCAAGGCCAGCTTGGACAGGGCTTGGACAACATTGGGATAGTGGAAGGTGTCCCTGTCTATGGCAGGGGGTGGGACTGGATGAGCCTTAATGTCCCTTCCAGCCCAAACCATTCCAGGATTCTGTGAGGATGACTCTGTCAAGCAGCAGCTTGTGTGGAGGCTGCAGGAATGCAGGTCCTACAGAGGTACAGATAGACCAGTTGTTGCCCACTTCTCCATCTATTAGCAAAACCACAAGATTTTGGGGTGTTTCAATCCCTCCTGACCATCTGGATCTTTTGCAGTGGAATTTTTCACCCCAGAGTTTGAGGCAGGGTGTGAAGCAAGGGCAGTCTCGCCAAAAGTTACAGTGAAACGCCACAAAAGGGTCTTTTAGCCATCCAGCACTTCTCTGCTGCCTGCATGTCTTAGACACTGCAGTAGCCTCCAACTGAGCACCCAGCTTTTCAGGCCTCTCACCCATTCCCATTTAATTCCCCCTCATATGATATAAAATTATATCCTCTGTGTTAGGAGTTGACCCCAGCACAAGGGTAATGCCAGCTGCCCACACACCTCCTGCCCAGAGCCTTGCAGTGCTCTTAGATTCAGCTGTGCACATTTTGAAAGCCTAGAGTAAATATCCAGAGGGAAAACTGCAGCTTGAAACTAGCCATAAAAGATCATATTCACTATAAAAGAACATGGGGTGACATAAATAATACAGTATTGTACAAAAGAAGTGGCCAAGAGAGGAGAGAAATACTCTCTGTACTTAAAAATATGTTGCATTCTGCAGGAAATTGTAGAGTGAAAAAAGAAATCGGTCATTCTCCCAGGAAAATCTGATTTACTGAAAAAAAATCAAAATTGAAGGTAGAAGAAGGGTATTAAATCACTTGCACTCCAGCATTTAAAATACATTGCTTATTTTCCTGAGAAGTAGGTTGCTGCTAGTCAGGCATTTATAATCATCCCTAGGAAGGGATGGGGTGAGCTGATGCCCTGGCCAAGGTAATGGTAAATTGAAATTATCCATAGTGATTGTAATTATGGGCAAAATGGGTTTAGAAATGAGAGAGTGTGATAGATGAGAAAGTGCTTAGACGAGAAATAATGAGTCATAGATATCAAGGGAAGCATCAGAGTGGAAGGAGGTTACTCATGGACTTGTTCAAGGGTTGGTCTTGGGTCTGGTATGGTTTGTGTTTTAATTGATGGTGTTGGATTAAACCTAAGCACAAAGTTCATGAAGTGACAAGTCAGCAAAAAATATGGAAAAACATGGAATTTCTGTGTCGTAAACTTTGGGTTCCAGATTAGGACGAATGGAAACCAGGCTTTGAACATACTGGCCATGCTCAGCCAGGGGCCACCACATAACAAGGCTGTGAGAAGACAAGTGTAGGACCTCTCAGGCAAAACATTCCCAGCAAAGCTGTGTAGCCCAGCATGGAACAAGGCACCTGCCAGCCTTGGGCACCCAGGGTCCATCAGCCAGGCTGGGGCACAGCAGGTCCCCCCAGACCCCTGTTGTGGGGTCAGAGAACATGGCCAGGGCTTCACAGGCCTCTGCTCATGCTGAAAGGTTTCTTCCCCACCTGGTCAAACTCAGTTTCCATGGAAGTGGAGGCACAGGCCTGGGATAACACCACAGTGAGGAACACAGTGGATCCCTGAGCCATCAGAGGGTTACACACACACAGACCCTTTCCACCTCACTGGGAGTGAGGGAGAACCACTGCAGGCTGCCTCACACGGTGTAGAGGTTGTGCTGGGATTACAGGGTGGTTCTCCCAGGAAGGGGAGCATCTGGCTTAGATCAGTCATCAGGTGAGTGATATCCCCTCTTGTCTTGTATTCCTGTTGAGGCTCTACGTGAATGGCAAAGGTTTGCTGGGAGAGCTGAGAAAAAGGGTCAGTAGAGTATTTGCATCCAGGAATTTGGATTCAAGAAGTACAGGCAGAGCTGTATTTCTCTGAAATACATACTACCATGAGAAATACAGGCAGAGCTGTATTTCTGAAGCCGGAGCTGGCTGGAAACAGCTTTAAAGTGTGTCTTTTAAAACTTAGCTATTGAAATGTGTTGTCAAAGTAATGCATTTGGTTAGAAGAGTTTTAGCAGAGCAAAGGGAATTTACATAGCAGCACAAAAATCAAAAACCTTTGGGTGGTAATTTCCCCAAGTCAGAGCAATTCCCATCTATCTTGTTCCCCAGCAGCATCTTTAATTGCTGGAGCCTCACAAAAAGCCTGTGTGAGGAAAGGAAGATAATAATTAGCTAAGCTTTTTTCTTGGCATTGTTGTGAGCCTGCAGGGACTGGTCTCTCCAACATTTGTTACTTGGTTGAATCATTTTGTTCTAGTGGGCTGATATAGAAGGGAGAGCTGGGATGGAGGAAGGGTGTTGTGCCATGCAGGATATCTCTAGGGTACTTCAGGGACATGAATTTTGCCAGCATGCAAAAAATTTGACAAAGCCACGTTTTTTTAGAACTATGAAAGGAAAATCCTGATGTTAATGTAAGGAAGCTTGGGCTTTAAACTGAAAAACTGAAGGAGAGCAGATGAGAAATGAGATGTTAGGGAGAACTGTTCCCCTGTGAGGTTGGGCAGGCCCTGTCAGAGGGTGCCCAGAGAAGCTGTGGCTGCCCCTGGATCCCTGGAAGTGTCCAAGGCCAGGTTGGACAGGGCTTGGAGGAAGTTGGGATAGTGGAAGGTGTCCCTGCCCATGGCAGGGCTGGAATGAGATGAGCTTTAAAGGTCCCTGCCAGCCCAAACCATTTTGGGATTGTGTGATGCTAGGAAAGAAATCTGAGAAGACCTGAAACAGAACAAATCCAGCAGAAAAGCAGAGTGGAGCAGTGGGTGGAGTCCTTCTCTGTTGCTGCCCCTTTCACTGGAGCACCCAGGGAGGGTTTGGTAGGGCCTGAGCAGCCAAGCAGCTTTGAAGTGCTGGTTTTCATCCTTGGAGTCCTGCCAGAGACACAGACTTCCCAGAACGGAACCATGGAATCGTTTACGTTGGAAAATCCCTCTAAGGTCACTGAAATCAACCACCCCCAGCACTGGCAAGGCCACCAGTAACCCACAGCCCCAAGTGCCACATAAACAGGGCTTTGAGATCCCTCCAGGGATTGGGACTCCACCCCTGCCCTGGGCAGTTGTGCCAGGCTGGACAGCTGTTTGGATGGAGGAATTTTTCCTAATGTCCAGTCTAAACCTCCCCTGATACAACTGTGGTGGCTGTACAGAGCAGGGATGTCTCCTGGGGTCCTCCTTGGGTCTGGTATCAGTACAAGAGGGAATTTGGGTCTGTTATGGGAAGTTTCAGGGCTGCAAAGCCTGGCACTAGGAGACCCCAGAATTCAGGCTGCTTGTGCATCCTGAACCTAGTCTTCTGGACATCCTGGACTTGATTTTCTTGTGGATAAGTGTTGAAAAGTCCTTTTATATGGGTTTGAATACTTATTTTTCCATTTGGTAAATCTGGAAGTACTCAAAAGTGTTTCTTCTCCTTCTCATTAGCATGTTACTTTATAAGTTATTAATCAAAGGGTGTCTGGACATGACACTGAATACAGAAGTCCTGCCTTTGGGGTGTTTCATCAGATTCTCAAACAAGCATAAATATTAGTGAGCTCTCAGCTCTGTAATCCTGTGTAATTAGATGAGGAAATTAGACAGGGGTGATGCTACTTCCTTTTGCAGACAGAGATCTGAGGAACAGAGATTAGGACTGTAAGTGTCTACTAATTTCCAGTGTTCAGTTTCATATAATGAGAGATTAACTTTTCAATTTGAATTAATTTAATTGCTCATGCCTAGCAATTCTACTGCCCTTCACTGGTTCAGCCTGCTGTGAAAGCACTAGCTAAACCATAAAGTCTTCACACCTTGAAGAAAACTTCACTTTAGGAGGCTAAACTGGCATCTAAGGAGGAGAAGGGACCTTGTTAGGGATGCAGCGTGGTGCTGAGGGTCCTCAAGTCCACCTGCAAATAAACTCATCATGATGATAAAGCCCTTCACCTCATTATTTGTTTTAATTTCATCTCAGCATTAAACCCTGTGCATTAAGCAATGTTAAGACAGCTACAAGTCCCAGTCTCCTGGGCAGAGCTCAGTGCAGCTCCTGACACTTTGTGTTCCTGGGATGGAGAGTTGGGCTCTGACTGGATGTTGCCTCAGCACTTGGCCCCTCAGCCCAGCAAACTGGCAAAAACATCTACTTTTTTTCCTTGGTTTGTTTTTCTACCAATATATTCAAATCTTAGTGGGTTTTCTGTTGGATTTACTGTGCCCTTCCCAGACAGTGGCTGCTCTGGGATTGGTGTGCAGTTTTAGAATCACAGGATCACAGAATGGTTTGGGTGGGAAGGGACTTTTAAAGGTCACCCAGTCCAACCCCCTGCCATGAGCAGGGACATCTTCCACTGTAACTTGATACATCACCAACTGGATTTGCGTTCTGAGCCCTGGGCTCCCCCCGTTGGTGATGTGCCCTGCTGTGATACACATTTAGACACACATAAACCCTGCTCTTCGATAGTCCCACAGTAGCTAGCTGCTCCTCTTCGCCCAGAGTCTCCAGATGGTGCTGAACTCCTCAGAGCTTTGTGGCTTTATTTGTTTGTTTATTTTTAGATAACTTCCCACACTTGAGCCCTCATCAGTATGCCTCAGCCTTTCCATTCACCAAACAGTGTCACTTTTCGTTCATTTTGTCCGCACTGTGTCCCCCTTCCCAAGCGGATCTGCAATGAACTGTTGTGGTTTATTATTAGTGTTAGTGCTGAAGTTCAGTGTCTGAGTCTCTTGTTGTTTTTCCCCTTCCCAAAATAAATTTGCAGTTTCCCTTCTGTTGTGATGTCAGTGATTTGCTTACCTCCATGCTGGATCTGGACCAACTTTTCCAAGGAGGCTTGGCTATTAAAAAGCAAAACAGAGACCAACTGATCTCCTGTGCTGAGCCCCAGCCCCACTGCTGGCACCTTTGTGGCAGTAACACCACATCCACCTTCCCCTGCTTCTGTGCCTTTGGGGATTCAGACCCCAGAATCAGCATTTGGCAAACATACAACTATAACCAAGGGTTTTTTCATGGGGAGGGGAACAGATTGAGCACGTCCAAGGATGGCAAAATTAGCATTCCTATAGAAGAGCAGCTCAGTTCTGCAGCTCCTCCTGAGGGGCAGCTCTGATCTCTGCTCCCTGTGACCAGTGAGAGGACCCAGGGAAGGGCTGTAGCTGTGCCAGGGGACAGTCAAGATGGCTATCAGGAAAAGGTTCTTCCCCCAGAGGGTGGTGGGGCACTGAACAGGCTCCCCAGGGCAGCCTCTATCATGGCCAGCAGCTCCCTCCCTCCTACCTTTGGTTTTGGAGTGAGTGCTGCAGCCCCTCTGTTGGTCCTCAGGCTCCTCAGGCTGTATTTAGCTGCTGTGTAGTGGCATTTCCAGCTTCCTATTTCTGTAAACTCTCATTTCCCAGGAAAGAGGCTGAGCCCCAGGGGGCAGGAGCTGTATTTCTGCTGTGTGACTGCACCTGCCAGTGCCGGAGCTGGTCCAGGCAGTGCTTACAGCTCTGCCAGTGGGATCTGATGCACACCCCACTCCCCTTCCCTAGTGCACATCCCACAGCCATTCCTCCTCCCCTTACAGTGCCTGCAGAGGTTTTCCCCCTCTGTGCCTGCATCTCCCCATTGCAATTACTTGTGGAACAATTCTCTTTTTCCTTGGCATCCTCCCTGCTGCCACCCCTGCTCCAGCCAGGGCACTTTAGGCCTTGAGGTTGGGTCACACTGTGTTGCTTTCTGCCCACGTAGGGTTGCACAGAGGTAGATGCATAAATAATTTATAAATAGTATGGTAGATGATCTATAAGAAGCACAGCAAGGTGTCAGGAATATAGCAGCAAACAAATCCAGCTTGGGAACATCTGTACAAAAAGCTCTTTGAGTTCTCTTCTTGGTGGACAAAGAATTTTAGGATGTACAGGATGTCCTTAGACACCTTAAAACCCATGTGCTGGCAGCAGTGTCCCCTGGGAAGGCCATGACTGGTTATGGTGGTCCTGGGACCATGGGTATGGGATCCAGAGGGACTGGGACACCTTCCCCAGCAAAGTGTGGAGGCACTGAGCACCTTCCCAACTGTGCTGGCAGTTTTTCAACTTCCTCCCCAGGCAGTGACTCCAACAGCAGACACTTACTGGGTTTTCTTCAGTGTGAGGAACCCTTTCATGAGTAGGTGATGTGTCAGCCCAGTACCACCCTGAAATGCATCACAACACGCTTGGCTGGTCCTTCAGGCTGGGAAAGGGATCAAAATCTCCCATTTCCTTCCATGTCTTTCATGCAAAACTTTTCAAAAGCTTTGCTGTAAGAGGTATCAGGATGGACTCACACCCTGTGGGGCTCTCACAAAGCCAGGAGAGGAAAGGGAGAAAACTGATGTTCAAAACACACACACTCTGGGGTCCAGTGGGGCCCTTGTGGGGTTTCTCTCTAGTGCAGCATCTCCTTGGCCTGAGAATAACCTCATATGTCTTTGAACTTGTGGTCAATGGGCTCTGGCCAGATATGCAGAGTACCCAGCAGAGCCTCTCATTAGTGCTGAAGGTAAACCTGTTCTTCTAGGCTGGCACAGCTTTCCCCCACAGTCAGGGGTATTCCTAAATATTCCTAAGTATTAGATATGCCAGTGTAAGCCATGGAATTGAAGAAAGAGGGGGAGACTTGGGGTTGGTGACTTGGGTTTGCCATGCAGGACCCACAATTGCACAAAAAGAGGCCAACCACCTACTTTGGGCCACCCAAAGCTCGTTGTCACCCAAACACTTTGAGCCATCTAAAGCCCCTCGTCACCCAACATTTTGGTTTTTTTCTGGACACCTGAAGATGCTGTATCTCAGACTGTGATTGAAAAGGCTGTCACAGCTTATCAGCATGGGGGCAGAGGTTGGAGGGGAGGTTATTGCCACAGGGAAAGAAAATTGAATGCAGGGCAGGTTTTTCTCACTGCCTGTGGGGTTTTTTTCAGCCAGAGTGCTGGGTCTCAGCAGGATGGGGTAATTCAGCCCTACAGTGAGTAACTCACCCAGAGTCTGGATTGCAGAGGTGTTGTTGGGCTTAAGCTTGAGAACTGGAGGAACCTGATGCTAAAAATACAGCTCAGTGACTACTCCAAGCCCTCCTGGGCTGATGGGGACAGCACACAATGACAGGCCAGCACCTGACACCCATTATCACCCAGACAAACCAGGGGGCAGAAGCCACCCAGCTGGATCAGAGCACACAGGTCTGTTTTCAAAAGCTTGTTTGTTCTTTGTACCTGGCAGTGTCAATTCATCCACACAGACAGCACACTGAAGATGAGCCACTTAACCCAGCTCTCTCCTGAAGCTGTGCTTAGTTTTTAGGCTGTTTTCACATGGGGAGGTCCTCAGGAGGCCCAGCAGTTTGCTTGCTGAGTTTACAGTCATTTCAGAAGCTGCACATTATTGTAATCTGATTTACCTGCAGTGAAAAATGGAGGTGGGGAGGAGTGAGAAAATTCTGCCCTGGATTTTTCCTCCTTCTTTTTCAATAAACTGTACGTTCTGCTTTCAAACTGATGTGTTATGATATCGTTTTCAGTTGCACTCTGAGGTCAGTTCTCCATGGTGTACACACACTTGAAATATTCCTGAACTCCATCTCTCATTTGCTTTGGTGTTTTTTTCCTTCCTAAATTATACTCTGGGTTTATGACACAGTGGGCTGCTGAACAGTTCCAATACAGGGATAGAGCAGATACAAATGTAGTTACTGTATTCTGTGCTTATAATAGAAAACTGATCCCATAAATGATAATATTTATTGTAGAAACTGACCCAATAAGTTATTGTTGTTTCCTGGACCCACCACAAACTCTACTTGATGCTTCTCCATTAGTCACAAGCCTCTGAGCTGGGAGAAGTTGTTCTTTCTCGACCCCAGTGAGCAATACATGGAAAAGCCAGAAACCACCTCAGTATTTAAAACTGGAGAGTCCATTGTACCTTTCTCTGCCCAGATAAATTTCTTTCAGCCCTTCTGCTTCTCCTCAGACAACATTTCTTCTGATGTTATTCCAGGGCTGATACCAGGCTCCTTTGATGAGCTGAAATTGCCCAAAGAACAATACCCAACACTTATCTGCATGTATATATTCCTTCTCTCTGCCTCCAAGGAATACTTTCCTATGATCTTCCAATGTTTATTTAGGTCATTTTTGTCTCGATCCAATTTTCTCTTTGGAGAAGAAAGCCTATATGTTTCTTCAGATGTCACTCTCATTCTGTACATTCACCATAAATATGCAGCTATGAAGTCTTTCTGTGTAAATATTGAAATGTAGAGAAAGTATCCCAACTATCTCCAAGGTTTACCCTTGGGGTACCCCTTCCCCTTGAAGTCTGTATTAGCTTTAGTGTTCACTTCAATTAGAAGCATTAACCCAACACCAAGGCAATTTCCAAAGCCTCCACCCAAGTTTTTACTACCAGGGTTTGCTTCTCCCAAAGCTCCCAAGACATATTCTGCACATTTCATGCTGGTGCAGCAATTCACTGTATCCATAGGAACTTAAAAGACACTTTTTACAGATCTGATTTCAGCTAATTTCTGGATATTGAACTATTTGAGAGCAGGAGCAGCCCCAGCTGGGAGGCAGCCCTGTCCTCCCTCTCCCTGAGTAAGGCGCCCTTGCCTTGGTCACCAGCTGTCTTGCTACAATCAGCCACCACAAGACTGCAAAAGAGGAAAACAAGGCTGATTTTGTGTCTAGTTATCAGACAGTGAAAGATGTTTCAAGGCTGCCAAGCTGGCATTAGAGGGATTTGCTGAATTTCTGCTGGTTTCTGCAATTTGCCATGGCCCAGGTATCACTGGCACACACAGAACCAGTTTGTTCTGCAGTAAAACAGCCTCCAGCAACACCCAGCTCAGCAGGAGCAAGGCTTGCTCACTCCTTTCTAGCTCCCAGGCCAGAGGGGCTGGAGCAGGACGGGGCTTGAGCCAGCGTTTCCAGTGTGGGACAAAGAGGACAAATGAGCATCGGCACCACGCAGCTCCAAGGTTTTGGGAGATGCTAAATGTCTGCCCAGGGCTGCTGGTCTTTTGTAGGCACTAATCTGCTGACATGACAACTGGATCCACTTGGGTGGATCCTGGGATAAGCACAAATTTCCGTGGCAGGAGGCTGCATGGGCCAAGAACAAAAGCCCCTTCGCGCCAGCAGAGCCAGGTGCCAAATTCTGCTCGCTGTAATCTCTCGGTGAAACCACTTATCTGAAAAGGCAGGAGGAAGCTGGCTCCAGTCCTTTGCATAATTAAAGGCCTGGTGCTCTGGGCACGTATCTTTGGGGTAGAAATCTTATTATACCACTTCTCAGCTGCCAAGGAAACATGGTTTAGCTGCAGTGACTTGGAGACGTATAGGATCAGGATCTATATCCCTCGCTTGCCATCTGATGGGTCCACAGCCAGCTCCAAACCAGGTGGGAGCACACCTGATATTTCAGGCATGGCTCTGAGCCTTTGAGATGAGTATTTGCATCTCATCACATGATTTAAAAGCTGCTTTAAGCTTTGGGAATAAATAGCTGTGTATTCATATATACATATCTGTGTGTGGGTGTGTATAAAAACACAAAGGTGTAGGTGAGAGAGGGGGCTGTTTATCTCAAAAGCAGATTTGATAAGGAAAAAAAGTATTTTTGAATGTCTGAGGATGTGTCTCTATTGGCCTCTCAATGCCTTGTCCACTGGAAGATTTTTCTGACAGATTTTACTGAGAAGTTCATTTCTTCACTCAGAGAAAAGCATTTATTTAACCAAGCTCCTGGCAAAGAATAAAGGTTGGACTGTCCTACTTACATCAAATAATTTGGGTTTAAAGGGTTTTTTTCTTCCTCTGGTGGGCAGGAGTGGTCAGGTTTAATAATCTTTTTAACCTCTATTTATAACTTGTCACAGCAAGGTGAGCAAAGGTCTTTTTGTACTCCCGTTGAGAGCAATGCAAAATATTTAAGGAAAAATATCCCATTGCTCTGTTACGGCTTTTCTTTCTGCTCCAGCAGCTGCACGACATGGGCTCCTGTCTTGTTTCTCACCATTAGTTTTACTACTCATGGTCCCTGTTTTTTGCATGGCTGCTCCCCCTGTGAGGGACATTCCTGCTTTTTACCCCCTTTCCTTAGTTTTTTGCCTGGAAGCTTTGCCAAGAGTAGCTCCTTACAACACCTTCCTCAGAGCAGGACTCATTCCTATAAGGCTGGGATGAGAAACGCAGAAGTTATAATCATATACCATGCCCAGTTTTGGAGGGGAGCTCTGAAAAGAGAGAATCACAGGATCCCAGGAAGGTTTAGGCTGGAAGGGACCTTAAAGATCATCCAGTTCTACCTGCCCTGCCATGGGCAGGGGCATTTCCCACTAAGACTTCCAGCACAGAGCTTTTTTACAGGAGATGGAATTCCACCCCCTGAGGGGAGGACCAGCATCTTCATGGCTCACCTGTGCAGTCCTGCCCCTAGAAGACAGATGTTCCTGAGCTGCTTCCCAGCTGCTGGTGGTTAAAGGCTCACGCTGCTGAGGAACAGCCCTCACTTGCTCACTCAGACAGACAAGCTATTTTTGCATGAGTAACCCTGAAACTCTGGATGGGATTGAAAGTCTGGTGATAAGAAGGTTGTGTTCTGCATCCAAATGCAGTTTTAATTTTGCTGCTGGGTAGTTTATATTCAGGCACTGTTGCTTAAGGATGTAGCTGTAGAATCAATGATAACAAAGCAGCAAGTTAACCAACAACTCATTTATAATGTCAATTCTGTCTGGAAAAGTGACTATTACTGTTGGTGCTGGAACAAGCCTGATTGTTCAGGTGGATTAAAATGCATCTCCTGTGTCCTTTGGTGGCACAAAGGTGGCAACTCAACTGACAATTGATTTCATTTTAGACTATCTTGTCTTAGAATCTGTAGGTGGATTTGGGTTTTCATCTGCATTTAAAATTATGTTCATGAACAGAGATTTCTTTGCAATAAACTGATTCAAGGTCCAGCATGACTGATGTAGTCAGTACACCAGCTTGGGGTGGGGTGAACCCTTGGCAGATGTGGGTGGTGCTGGTCCATCTCTTGGTCACTTACTGCTCTGCTGTGCTGACATTTTGCAGGCAGTAAACACAAGTACTTGCAGGGTTACTCTTTCCACTGACATGCACCTCTCAGGTGCTCAACTAAAGCCCTAATCCCAAATCCCTGTTTGAAGGAGAAGAAATCTGCTCCTCAATACTCTCCTCCATAGATGTGGCTGCTTCTGTGGTGCCTTGTATGGTTTTACCCCCCAGGTCTGGGAGACACCTCTGACACAGGCAGTGGACCTGCTCTGATCTTAGAATAAATCCACTGTCTTGAGTGGGACTGTTTTCCAAGACAGGGTTTTCACAAGTCAGTGTCAATGCTCTCAGCATGGATATCTAAACCCAGTTTTTTTAAGGCTTCATCCAAGATAAATAGAAGAAAAAGCTAATAGTATAACAAGCAGGCTCCTACTGACTCCAGAGGGAGCATGGATGCAATCCAGCAGCATTTCAGGCCCATAGAGCACCTTCCCTCTGACTCCAACAGCCTGTGCATGCTTTGCTGATCAATGCACTGTGGTGCATCAATGCACTGGAGCTGCTCATGCACTGCTGCACAGTTTGTGAGCTCCAAGGTCCTGAGCAGAAACCCAGCCCTGGTGCCAGTCCCAGGATGAGAGCTCCCACTGGCACGTGCCTGTCTTAGCTCTGGGATGCCATGGCTGGGTGCTCATCCTGCAGCAGAAGGAAGCAACAGGAAGAGTGTGGCTCCTGACAGCCCCTCGCAGCCACGGGGATGGGAACAGCTACAAGAGGGAGTACTTAGCAGATGAAAGATGTTTGTTTCCAACGTCATCTAGCTCAGATAAGCTAATCCTTTTTGTCATCCCTCAGACTCAGAAGTGACTGTGTGATAAGGCCTGACAGGGAATCTGTCAGAAAAACAGGGAAAGCAGACCACTGCTGTCAAACACTTGACTTCTCAGTCCCCCTAGGTCTCTATTAATTCATTATTATGCACTTGGGCCATCAGTCTTTTGATCTAAAGAGTGGGTGACAGGATGTCCAGCACGTGAGCAGGTTTGAGTGAAGTCTGTCTCAGGCATTCTCTGTCAGCTCAACAATCCCTCATGGAATATGTATCTTCTTGCAGGTGTCTGCCCACGCTCCTGGCCATGTGTCAGCAGCCAACATGAGCCCCTGTGCATGGGAGCACAACTCTCCAGAGGTGGAAGGACAAAATGGTGTTTGCTCCAAGAAAATGGAACAGGGACCTGTCCACACCAACCAGGTAGCAAGTTTCCAGGTCACAACTTCTCCTTTTACTGGAACTGAATTACAGAAAAGTCCACAAACTAAATTCAACCCACAACAAAGGTTTTCTGTACCCACCTGCCCAGCTTGTTCTACCCACAGGGGAGTTGAAATTCCTGACAAGTCCCCAGGGCTTTTTCACCACTACTTGACCACTGGAGCAGAAGTCCAGTGAGGAGCAGCTGAGGGAGCTGGGCAAGGGGCTCAGCCTGGGGAAAAGGAGGCTCAGGGGGGACCTTGTGGCTCTTCACAACTCCCTGACAGGAGGGGACAGCCAGGGGGGTTGGGCTCCGCTCCCAGGGAACAGGGACAGGAGGAGAGGAAAGGGCCTCAAGCTGTGGCAGGGGAAGCTCAGGTTGGATATGAGGAAAATTTCTTGATGGAAAGGGCTGTCCAGCCCTGGCACAAACTGTACAGGGTAGTGGTGGAGTCCCCATTCCTGGGGGGATCTAAAAGCTGTGTAGATGTGGCACTTGGGGACGTGGGTCAGTGGTGGCCTTGGCAGTGCTGAGGGAACAGTTGGAGTTGATCTTAGAGGCCTTTTCCAGCCTAAAAGGTTCTATGATTCCATGACCTTTCAGTCTGGAGTGTTGCTTACCTTGACTCAAGTTTCTGAGGGCTTTCATAATATTGAAAGTGCTCAATATTTCATTCTTGGGTACTTACTGTGTCTGGGGACCAAAAAAGAGACACATTCCCAAAGCTGTCCACAAAGCCCAGAGCAGCACCTGCTTTGAAAATGTCCCTAAGATGTCCCTGTTCAGTGCAGGACAGAGGCTGATGTGACACTCATTCCCACCCAAGAGACATCAGCTTGGACCAAATTTAATCAACTTTTGTAGCCTAAGAAATTAATGGGTGAAGGTAGGAGCTGATGCAGAGCAAGCCATCTTACTGCCCCTTGCAGAAAAGATGTACATTTAGGATTGTTTTTATTCCATTTCCTTGTGTCAGGGCAGTGGAGCACAAGCACCACTCATCCTTCCTTTTTTCTAGTGGATATTCCAGCAGGGACTCTGACACTCCAGAGCAAGCCACCATGAATTAAAGGATGTCTTACATCTGACAGTGAAGATCTTTATTCCATGATCTAGACCAATACACAATGTGTTAGACAAAGCAGTCCCTGTTGGTTCACCTCCCCTCAAGATGCCCTGGCTGAAACCTGTTTTTCAGAGGTGGGAAGAATTCTCTCCACAAGTTTCAAGCACAACAGAGAGGTAGGTCTGGTCTGACAAGCCCTGTACAAGCTCTGTTGCACCACTGCTCTATACCAGCTGTGCAGAAACATCTTCCTAAGAGGTGCATTTTCACTTTGATGAAAAAGTGAAACATCACTTTGTGTTTTGGTTTAAATAGCCTTTGAGGCCTCAGTTTGCCTCCTGTAAAGTCTGAGCCAAGTATTCCTGCAGGCTCAGTAACCCCACTTACAAAGAAGGAAATGTTTTACACAGCTTCTGTATAGGATGTGAGAGATTCCCAATTCATGAACAAACAAGGAGAGGTAAAACAAGCTTACAAAAAACCACTGCTTATATTGAAGCAAAATATTTCTGTGCCTTAAAACCTATCTTTATGGCCTTGAATGGCCTAATGGGGGATTATCTTATTGGCTCTGGTGATGGGGGATGCAGAGGATACCTTACAGGTGACTTTATTTTCAGCTTTTCTCTGGATGCAGACATTGGCAACACAGGAACTGGAAGCCAACTTGGCTTTGAAAGAAATTCTGTGTTCTTCATCTCAGCGACTCATCATTACAAAAGACACACAGGAGGGCCTTGGAAATTTGGGAAGCCAGACTTTGCCCCACTGAAGCCATGCAAGCTCAGGATCAGTGCTGGGGAAACCAAAAGTGATGATGTGTGCATTTTTCATTGTAAAGATGGACACATCCCAGGGCATCCAGGTCCAAGGGATCCTCTTCATTTCCTTGTTCACACAAGCTTCTTTCAGCTCCAAAAAGCTCATCAAAGCCCATGAGATCATGGCTGGAACATAAACACTGAAAAGTTTTCAGCAGTGATAATGCTTTAAGAATAAGCTTCCAAAGAGCAGGTGGGGAGAATGGAAATGGGACAAGATTTCCTTCTAACCCCTGATGTGATGGACAGCATTACCCTGCAATGTGTCTCATTTCTGCAGCCTCCAAAGCAGAGCTTGTGGAAGAACAGGGCTGGAAACCATTTATCTGAATTCTCAGCAGCTGCTGGGTTCAGCCACGCTTGAACCTCTCACTTATTCTTTGCAAGTCATCTGTAAACAGCCAGGGAAACGGTTTTTGTTCTCACAAAACATTTGGGAAGTGCCTCTGTGTGCTAAATATCCAGAATTGTGCACGTACAAAAATCTGTTTGTTCTTCCATTGACAGAACCTCCCAAACATCATTCATAAAGAGCAGCTGGCGTGACTGTGTGCTTTGAGAAATGCTGAAAATAGTTTTTAATAGTTCCTATCTTCATACTTACAGAAAGAAACATTCCAAAACCTAAGAGGAAATCTGTGAAATAAGGGAATTTTTTTGTCATTTGTACAGCTGCCAGATACAATGAAAAAAAAAAAAAAAGGCGCCATAATTTGAGGTTCCCTGTAAGGGTAATTCAAAGTTCATCTGCTTGTGGGGGCAATTTAACAAATGCCTCAGCTAATGTCCAGATCCAGCAAGTCCCCCTATAGCTGCACCTTTGTCTATGCCTGCCAGCATTCCTGCTGAACCCAGTTTAGCAGTCTGACACAGCAGCCGTGGTGTCCATTCAGAAACCTGTGCCTGTTTTTGGAATCCAGCCATGTAGGATGTCCCCTCTGCATCTCCTGCATGTGTCACCAAAGCAATTGTCCCCTGCAGTGCCACGGAGATTGCCAGTGGTGCTCCCAGCTCACCATTGCTATGGATCTGCTGAGTGGAGTGGTTTGAGTGATGGAAATAGGGTATAAAAACCCATAAATGCTGCAGAACAACAACAAAAAAATCAGTTTATCCACGTTTGTGCCTCATTATTCCCTGCCTAGAGCATAGATTCCCTTCTCCCCAGATTTTAGGGCGTGCTGCTCCACAGCCTCATCTCTTCTCATGCAAATAAGAGCTCCCTGTGCATGAATAAGCAAAGAAGTTTGTGTTTCCCTCCTGCTTTAGAGAATTCAGCCTGTCTGGAAGCAGAAATGATGTTACTTAGGTGATGGCACAGGGCAGGAGGAATAGAAATGGCGATAGAGACGTGTCTGAAAGCTGAAGGAATACATCCAAACTATTTCACAAGCACTTAAAATACTAATTAGCAAATCAAGATGCATCAAGGACAGCAGTTATAATTAAACAAATAATTTGGCTGCTGATGCTGCCAGGCTTGTAGTACAAGCAGTGCCTTTTCATGGCACCAGACAAGAAATCTACATTCATGTCCACCCTTGCTCTTCTTCCTGTTTCCTCTAAGCCATGGGAGCAACTGTTTCCACCTTTTTATGCAAGAAGAAGAAGAGAGAGAAGGTGCAGGTGGGCTTGGGTTGGCATCCAGGTGGGCTCTGCCCCTGGAGGTTGTGTACCCTGAGGTGGCATCAGGATGTGGGGTCACTGCAAACAGGGAAGATGCATTTGAGACACAAATCCTATCTGGCTCTGCTGCTGTGTTTCCTCTGAGGTGACAACCACTGCCCTTCTGCATTTGCCTCTTTTTTATAGAGGAGGTCAGCAAGGACAGCACTTTGCCTTATTTCCATGCAGAGAACCTTGTTAGGTGGCTCCTTCTTCCAATCTCCTTCTCCTTGGGCCAGGGGGACTCACAGCACACATCCCCAGTTGCTTTTCTTCAGAGGAAACCATTTGTTAGGTAATAAAATCCAGCCATTTGGCACCTCTTGTTGATGGGGTGAATCCCTCCTGTCTCCTTTAGTGTGGTGCCACCAATCCAGTTCCTTTTCCCTGACTTCCCTCTAAATGCTTCACACAACCTGGTGTCTGCCTCGTCAGCTCTGATAAACTTTCCTGAGGGACACCCGAACAATGAATAGTCAGTTTCCAAAAGCGGGTCCTTCCTTCTCCTCACAAAGGTGAGGAAAGGTGCAGGACACACACTACCCCTGAGGAATCCCCGGCACAAGCACGATGGGAACAAATCCAGAGTTTCTGGAACTGAGGGATGGTGGCACTGTGACAACTGAAGTTGCAGTAGCCACCCGGCTCCAGGAGATGTTGCTGTGCTTTCAGCTAAAGGCCTGGAGGAGAGCACGCAGAGCACGGGGATTGCAGTTAGGGAAAACATTCCAAGTGCTCTTGGAGCAAGTAGAGTTGAGGACTGTGGCAGCGTGAGTAAAAGCTGTGTTTGGGGCAGCTCTGCCCTTCCCAGGCTGCCGAGTGGAGATGAAGGAGGCATCTAGTATCAAGCAGAGGGGTGTGTTAGCATCAAGGGTTGGGTCCCTTTTTCTGGGCTTCTCTCCCGCCTCAGATGGATGCTGCTTTTCCATACTTGCTGGTCTGATGCCATGCAGGAGGCAGATCCCTGCCTTAAATAAAAAAATCCAGTTCTTCTCAATTGCCTTTTGACCTACAGCAGGAAAACATCCCACTGCATGCCCAGTTAAGCACAACTCTCTAGAGAACAAAACAACAGAAGATGTAAACACTTCATCTAAGCATTTAGATAAGCATCTTATGATAGCACCAAGGCTGTGAGCAAAGTCACCGAGAAGGGCCAGGGCTCATGTCAGAAAGGATCTGACCGAAGGAAGTACTGACGTGCCCAGAAGTATTGCTTTAACTGGGTCTGTCCCGGCGTGCCAGCAGGATCAGTGTGGAGCCTCGGGGCTGGCTCGGGGCAGAGGCTGCCGCCTCCCCCAGGATGCAGCCCTGGGAACAAGCTCATTCCCGGTGCCCGCAGGACAGACGTCTCTTCTCAGGGTCACTCCTGTGCTTGAGACCACCCTGTCTGACCCTGCCCGGGGTCCTGCAGCCTGTGTTTGTTTGCAAAGAGCAGCCACAGCCAGGGAGAAGAGGAGCACTGAGGTTGTGTTTGTTCCCCGTGTGCACAGAAGGAACTGCGACATGGCATCGTCAATACCCACACAGACCTGCTGGCAAGGTGTGCTGACAGCCCACCTCAGCTCTGCTGGCAGCCAGCAGCACTGTGGTGACCTGTTTGCTGTTGGCTCACCCTGCTGTGTCCTCCCCATCCACCATCCACTCCTCCTTCCTGCAGGACATCCCTGCAGGTCTCTCAGCAGTGAGAACCTCAGAGTTCTGCATGCGCTGTCTCCAACGCAGACACAGGGTGTCTGTTGGCAGAGCCATTTCCCTGAGCCACGCCTTCATCCAAACAGGAGGCATGGAAGCCAAAATCCCTGTGAGAGCAGTGAAAAGAGTGTTTGGGATAATTAAACTCCTCTGTTTGAGTTGTGCTCCCTGCCCCAAGGAAATTGCCATCTCACTGGGGACAAACACAGATGTTACAGCAAAATCTAAGAGATGATGATAACAGACAGGGACGCAAGGGCTGCTCAGAGGGTTGAGTCAGCATCCATTTGCCTGCAGCGCAGGGAATAGGAATGCTGAAATAGCTCTTTGTGAGGCCAGCAGCACTCCCTGTAAAACTCCATCTGCACTGCTCCCAGGTGAGTGCATCCATGCAGGGTTTTCCCAGGTGGAGAAGGATCCAGGCTGTGCAGGTCCCATTCATCCACCCGCTTGTGTGCAGAGTTACGCACAAGTCCGGGGCCATCCACACACAGCCCGAGGAACACATCGACTGCTGTTATTCTTAGAAAGGATCTGAGTGTATAACAACTAATGACAAAAAGCCAATAGTGTCTAGACACAAGTCTGGTAACAGCAGTTCTTTGTCATGCTCAAGACTGCTGTGGAGGGGACGTGATGTGTCAGGAGCATAAGATGCTGCTTTCTGCCCATGTAATTCCTTGCTGGAATGGGAGACAGTGCCTAAAAAATTCAGGGCACCTCCATGCTTTGCACAGAGCTTTGATCCCCAAATGGAAGGCACTCCTTGAAACAGAGCCTTGCTGCTGCTGCCTCCCTGCCCAGCCTTTAACCTTCTAGGTTTTCCTAACAATATGTCAAAATTAGACTGGAAATACAACTAGGATATGTCAAAAAGAATGGAGAGGAGGGAAAAAAATGTGCTGGTTTTAAGTATTCTGTTTTTCTGACTGAAGGCAGCTGTGGACACAAGGGATTGGATGCTGAGCAACACAGGGACTTGAAATCTCCATTTACTGTCACTTCTGCCCATCCTAATGTCTTCACCTTGGGACATGGACTGGTGCAGGAGGAGCAGCTGGCTCCAGAAGCATGGCATGAGAAGGACTAATGGAAATATATCCTTTGTGGTGATCTCTGTGTTGGAAGCTCTGAAATATCAATAGAAAAGGACAACATGGAGGTAGTGGTGGGCAAACATTGGGTCAGCCACGACTGCCAGCCTTGAGCAACTAGGGTTCAGGTGGGTATCTGGACTGGGGAATTAATTTGAAAAGTATTTGCATTCACTGAAGTGTCTCAGAGTTCAAAACAGCCTCAAGGATGCTGCAGAATTGCAGCTGGGGCTCCAGAGGCTCCTGGTCTGTCCTAGATCAATTAATTCTACTGAAATAGCTCTAAGCAACCTGGTCTAGTGGAAAGTGTCCCTGCCCATGGCAGGGGGTTGGAATGAAATGATCTTTAAGGTCCCTTCCAAGCCAAGCCATTGCAGGATTCTATGAAATAGGACCATTGCAGGGACTGTTTGATCTTTAGTGATGCTGAGATCTCAGCTTGCACCAAATATCGCTTTTCCAAGCAGCACGAGAGAGCAGGAGCCCCAGGTTCACCCCAGAAGACATCTTTTTCCTTTGCCCACAAAAAAATGAAGGTGATCCATGCAAAAGCATGCAGGGGTTTTCAGGTGTGGCCATCCTGGCACCACGGACACGCAGCAAAGGTCTGAGGCAGAACTGAGTTTACATAATGACATTTAACATGCGTGGCAAAACCAGAGGTTGAGCATCAGCTGTTAAGATTAGATCCCGACGTCAAAGAGTTTGGAATTAGAAGCACAGGCAAAAGGCAAAGCAGCTCTACCTCACAGCAAGCTCCTATTTCATTCTTGAGACACTCTAATTGCTACTATTTTTAATTGCGTATTTATACCACAAGCTATTTCTTTCCCTTTAACCAGACAGGAGTGAAATCAGCTTAGAATAGTTGTACATCTTTTCATGAAGGTGTTGAGGTAACTGCCCGCTCATTTTTACTTTTTTTTTAGGGCTGCAGAAAAAAAGAATTGATAAATGCCAAAGGAATGAAAAGGCAGAGTTTCTTCCCAGCTGGGAGATTCTGGTGTGGGTAAGGGAAGGAGCCCAGGAAAAGGGGGAAAGGGGGTCCATGTCTGATGCTTGTGAACCCATGGCCACTTCTCCCAAACAGGCTCCACCTGGCAGGAGAGTTCAGGGGGAACTGTGGCAGAGTTGATGAAACAGCTTCAGAGCAGCTTGGGTTTAAAAATCCTGGTGCTCCCCAGTCAGGGGGTTGGTGAGAAGGCTGGGACCAGTTTTCCTGCACTTGGAAGTTCAAGTAGGAAGGCATGGCAGGAGAGGTGGAATTGCCTCTTTCAGGCTTGCAGGAGCCCTCCTCTGTTGCTAGTCGAGATCTTCACCTCCCAGATGTTCACCTACCAACCTGCAGGGTGGATGAGAGGAAGAAAGCAAGGCAGGAGGAAGCACCCTCTATCTCATAACTCTTATGAATTTAGGAGTAATGAAAAGAAATGAGGAAAATCACCCCAACCTAATATTTTAGCTTCCAAATTTTAATTTTGTTCAACTAAAAATATAGAAAATTCAGGTTTTCGCCATTTGTACAAAGTTGTAAATTTTGTTGAACCTTTCAAAGCTGACCTCTTACACTAGAGATGCCCAATTACATTCAGGAGGGCAGGCAGAGAGACAAAGAAGAAACCTATTTGAAGGGATGCCTTAGGAATAAAACACATTCTGGGGGTGACCTTTTTTGGGAATTGGCTAAGGGAGGGGGATAAAATACCCAGCGTGACCTGTAGTGTGGTAAAGCAAATGAATAAATGCATTTGGGATTATTTGGAGTGGGTTTTTGTGTGTTTGAGGTTTTTGTGACTGTGGTTTTTTGGGTTTTGTGTGTGTGTGGTTTTGTTTGTTTGTGATTTTGGGGGGTGGGTTTTTTGTTTGGTTTGGGTTTTTTTTAACACCTTATAGAATTAATACTTGAGGGAATAAACGTCAGAGGGGCTATTTGGGTACTGCAGAGCAATGCAAAAAGCCTGAAAATCAAGGAATAGATCCAACTGAAGTCCTGGATGACCTGACAGTGGGCTCACTGCTCATCCTTCCCACAGCACTTTCTTCAAAGTCAGATACCTCCAGTCACCCTCCTTCCCAAAACAGGAGCAGGGCAGGGCCTGGGGGAATCCCTGAGTATAAGATTTAAGATTATCACTTATAAGATCCTCCAGACAGAGCACAAACCACTGACCACTGCTCTGACCCAGTGATCCTGGCGGTTTTCCCACACTTTTAGTTGTCCACTCATCCAGGCAGTAACACCCCAAACTGGACACAAGAAGATTGAGGGACACTGCATCAAAGCCTGATTCAAACCAAGGCACGTGGCATCCACTGCTTTCCCTCATCCGCAGATTCAGTCACAGAATATCCAGAGTTGGAAGGGACCCACAAGGATCACCGAAGTCCAGCTCCTGGCCCTGCACTCTCCCTGAGCAGTGGGCAGCCTGGGAGTGAAGGGAAAAGCACTTTTAGGTTGTAAATCAAGCTGCCAAGAAACAGCTACAGAAGCTCCCAGCCACAGCAGCTTGGAGCAACAGAGCAAACTGAACTTCATGGTAACAAAAGCTGAACAACAACAAAAAGTGCCCCAAGATACAAACCCTACAAGCAAACAGCAAAACCCAAAGAAAACCTCACCCCCAGAAAAGCCCTGCCTGTGTAAATAATTCACAAATGGTCAAAAAAACAAAACAGGGAACCACCTACTGCCCCAGAAATGGAGGGGAAAGACAACAATAACAACAAAGTCAACAGCCACCCAAACCAACTGCCCAAACCCCTCCCAACAATAACCCCCTCCCTCCCCAACCTGCTGAAAAGACCCACAGCAGTAATGTTTCCCTGCTGAAAAGCTATCCAGGAAAAAAAAAATTAAAAAAGAAAAAGAAGAATGAAATAAAGAGAGAAGCCAAACAATAGTTTGTTGGTTTCTTGGAAATATTTATGAACAATATTCAGAGGAAATGTTCTCAAGGGGAAGTCACATAACCAAGTACAGAACTCAGGCAGACATTGGGAAAACAGATGGATCTTGCTCTCTAGAGGGGCTTTTTGATGCCTAACAAGTCCAAAGCCAGCTGCTCATTCCTACCACGCACATACATTAAGGCTCTGATAAAAAACAACCTCGTACCTCACTTACTGGCACTCCTGATGAGACACTTTAGCTGACAAAGCTTTGATTTATCAACTCGAGAGCTGACTGATGTCAGTAGAGTCATCCAGTATTCAGAGGGTTTTCCAATCCCTTTCCTTTTTTCAGCTAAAAATTTCAAATATTCATTAACTAAATACCCATAGGATGATTTGCTGTTAATGGTCTTGCAAGAGAGAATTTTGCACCAGAAAAGATCATTTTTGCATAGAAGGCAACAGACCACAAGACAGGTATTGATAAGTTTGAATAAAATAAGGCAATAGCGATGAATTCTGGTCCATTAAAAGATACCTTTGTCATTTAGCATCCATTTGAAGAAAATGTAGTTAAGCACTGAGTTCATATGAAGATGTTAGTATTGTGTTGTTTTAAAGTTTTGTTTGACCACAGGTAGGAAATAATTATTGAAACGATATCACATTAGAGCACCTCTTTATAAAATCTACCTTCCGTGTTCCTAATCACTAGTGACATTAAAAACCTCACTGGGAGCTTCTGAACAAGCAGGGACCTTACTCCAAATGTCTGCTGGGGAAATAATAAATGAACAAATTCCACCAGGAATAAAACGTCAGCCTCAATTGCCTGCTTGAAGTCTCTGTTGACATTCACACAGCTTCCCAGGTATTGGTAAGTAGTGGTGCTTCTCCCAGCCGCAGAAGACAATTTATTTGGAGGTCTAACTGGCATCTTTAGCACTTGTAATTGCCTCTTCCCCCCAGACTTTGGCAGCTGAGGTGATGAATGGCCACCCCCTGTTTTGCATCCCCCTGGGGCTGTGCAGATGGGACCCCCAGTGTGGTTTCACACCGACTGAGGCAGGACAGCATTCCGCTGCACAGACATGGGCTGAGCTCTTCCCGCAGTGATCTGTGCCCGCCAGGCTGAGGTGGCTCCTGGGTATCTCCAATTCCTATGCCAGTCTGAGAAACAACCCTCACTTTTAAAAATTTTAAAGGTTTATTAAACCTTAACAAAGTACAACAAAAGACTGAATAAGGAAAAGTAACAGGGCTGGGAGTTTTGTGACCGCCCGCCACATGCTCGTTCACAAAATGGCCGCTCCACCTTGGCATTGCAGCAGCCAACCCTGGCCCCTCCCAAAGCCTGTCAGTCAACTTCTTCTTTGCTGCCGATTGGTGGAGATTGCTTTCTTGCAGCTTGATTGGCGGTCAGGTGTTTCCATGCCACACCCCCCCAGCAACAAGCCTTCCCCACAGCCAAGGCTGTCCAACGACAGTAGAGAAAGGGAGGGAAGGGGCTATGAGGGGGAGGAACAGAGGACGTCCAAACAACAAAAAATGTCATCAATGAAACTTCTCTTAACAAGTACAAAATATTCATCTCTTAATTGCGAGAGCCGGTCAACATATTACCCATCTCTAACACCAGCAAAGCCCCAGTAATGAATGCTCAGCATCTGATGGTGTCCTCCTGCCTCTGCTCACAGAAACAGCTCTTTTTGTAACTGCATCTGAAAACCCTTTGCTGGTTTTCCTTAAAATTTAGCTTCGGACAGGCCTCATCAGGACTGGGGTCCTTGTCCCCTCAGTGTCCCCCTGCAAGCGGGCCTGCCTTGCTGTGGGTCCTGGGACACGTTCCATTTCCCAGAGTGAGAGATCTGCTTACAGGACACCCAAGCTCATGTGACATGAGTTTGGAGACTTGTTTACAGGGAGCAAATCCAGCAGCCTGGGCAGACCTGTTGGGACATTTATAATTGTGTCACCAGGCTATGTGAGCCCTGTCCAAGAGTAGGACAGGCTGTCCTCTGCCCTTCCCAGCCTCTTTCCCACATCCTTAATTGGAGAGTGATTTCACTGCTTTGCTCTACTCTTCTTTAGCAAAAGAATAGCATATTTGCATCTGTCACAACTGCACCAAGGCAAACGTGCTGATTGTCACAAGAAATATTTGGTTTGGGACTTTTGGCCTCAAGAAAGTCAGATGATCTCCAAGGAAATTTAAATAAATTCCGGGCAAGTCTCCACACACCCCCATATGCAGACAGCCAGTACTCATCCATCTTAGGAGCCATTTAAAGTTCTGCAAGAATAAAAATCTGATTTTATGAACATTTTAAATATACTGTACGTTTGATAGTCTGCATTAAGTTTCCAGGAGACATTCCCACTATGTTAATAATCTTTTATCTCTAAGTAATTCTCATTTTTCATTCAGAAGTTACAGTACTATTCCGTCTTTTACAGCACATTTTTCTTAAGTTCCACAAGCATTTAAGCCAGGGAAGAAGGGAAGGTCAAAAGAAACTAAGCAACTTGCTGAAGGTCCCTAAAAAACCAGAAGAGGCAAGAAAACCCAGGTGTCTCCATATTGGCTCAGCACTCTTACAAACAGATTCATTTTGCCGTCCTTCAAAGGTCAAAGCCACAAAGAGGTTGCAAGGAGACAATAAAAATATATGTACACAGAAAACTTTGCACACCAAACCTAGAGTTATGTAGCTATTTTAAAAGCCTGAGTAACAGCACTCTCGCTTGTTGACCATTAGAGCTCAGAGCTCTCATGTTTTAGGAAACACAGGTCCCTTCTTGATGCCCTCACAAGACTTGGTGTTGTACAAGAGCTGAGAGAAAAATACCCCATCCTCCTCTTGAGTATTACCAAAATTATTCTTTTTGGCAAGTTGCATAAAACCCAAAAAAACAGACAAACCTTGTTGTCTGGTTGATGCTCGAGCAGGGAGTCTCAGGCCAGATGGGCCATCAGAAATGAGCATGGAACCTCAGCACCTCTGAAGCCTTCCAAAGGATTGCCGTCTTCTTGAAGAGTTTGTTTTCCTTGAGAAATAAGAAGTTTGACTCCTTTGCTAAGGTCAAACAAACAAATAAAAACTCCCCCAAACTCAGAGAACAAAGCCAAGCCCACCTTTGAGTCAGAAATCTCCTGTAACCCTGCGCTGGAGAGAGCCCAGGGGTCTGCACATCCCTGGAGGCTGACACCTGAGGGCACCTGTGAAGCAGCACAGGAGCAGGGGCATGAGGAAAAGCAGAGCACTTTTAATACTCAGCAGTCAGTGACTCAGCCTGCTGTGACATGGCAGCAGCCAAATTCTCTGATTTCCAGCAGTCCAACCTCCACAGCACTAAATGAGGGCTGGGAGAGCTCTCATCCCAGATGGCACACTCAGATGTGCCCTCTGCAATCTCCTGAGTTCTCAAAAAACTCGTGCAATTTTATTCAAAGCTTTTTTTACACTTTAGGACAGGCTAACAGAGCATCCATTATTTTCCCTCCCTTCCATGTCCTTTCTTTGTCTCCCTGACAGGATGGGAACACCTCCTATGCCAGGGAGCATTTCCAGCCACTGTGAACACCCACACTCGGCAGCAATGGGAGGCCACTGTAGCAAGGCAGTGCAGCTGCTTGAGTCAGAGCTTGGCTTTCTAGATGAAAGCTTCCCACAGGCTCTAATTCCACTCTCCTTGGCCCAGCTCCTTAGAACCTCACAGCCCAGCAAGGCTCAATCCTCCCCAAAAGCTTCAGGAAATTGTGAGAGCAGAAACCTGCTGCCACTGTGAGTTTTTGAAGCCCTGGATTGCAACACTCACAGGGCAGCTCTGAACGAGGTGGCACAGCTGATCCTCACAGCCTGATCCTCTTCCTAAAGCTGTTTCAGCACTGAGGAACACCATAACTGAATGCTGGGAAGCTTTCCCTCTGGGAGAGGGTAAAGGCAGCTCCTGATCTTTGACAACATGACTGTGGCACTGTGTGTTTCAGGTCTCCTGGTGCAGAGGTTTAGCTGTAACTCAGTTTATCAGTCAGCTGCCTCCATCCCACCAGGTTCTCCTGGCAGGGACATGCTCCAGGAAGGGACATTCGGTTTGGATGGATAAACAGTAACAGTTGCCAGCAGGAGAGATTAACTGCTGAGGTGAAAAGGTTGTCAGCAGAGCTGTGCTGAGTGTTTTCAGTGCAACCTGAGCCTCAGACACTGCCCTACAAGCCCAGGTGAGCACAGCAGGAAGCACAGCCCAGGTTGGTTTGGAGATGCACCATTTCCTCATAAACAGGAACTTGGGTTTCAAGAGATCAGCTTTGAAATAAAATGCTCAACAGCAAGTGAGATTCATGTTAAAACAGGCAAAGTGTTGGATGGTTAAATGCAGCTGTGTCAGCTGATGAACTTGATCCAACATCACATCTAGACAAGTGCTACCTTCTTTCTTCAGATGCCACTTTGAAAACCCAAAGTTTCCACAATTAAGGACATATAAGGCCAGCATTTCACAGAAATGGATGACTTTTGAAAGACTTGCTTATGCTGTCTTCCAAGGGGGAAGGACACAAGCTGGGTAGCTGTTGGTTTCTGTTATGAAACTTTACATCTGAAGTTCTCAGACCTCTGTGTGTGCTGGGTTTTCCCTACTGCAGCTGATCCAACACCTCAACATCTCAGCAGAACACCGTCCCCGGGTGCTTGCTGCGCTTGCCACCACTCTCCTGGCAGAATGATGGGATCAGTCCAAGGAGTCAGATTTGGGAACTGGAGGAAGGAAGAGTGAATGGAAACAGATGCAGCATAATTCACATGGCTAAAATGTACCCATAAGTTTCCCGTGTCTGCCTTCCTTTATATATATATATTTNNTATATATATATATTTTTATATCTTTATATATATATGTGTATATATATATATATATATATAAAATAAAGCTTGGCAGCAGTTCAGACCTAAGATTAAAATAATATCTTTGTGTCATCCCAAAGCAAGAGCAGAGGGCACCTCTGCTGCCAGCACAGACTGTGCAGGATCCAGCTCCTCCTGGACAAGCAGGAGCCAAGAAAGTTCCTTTTTCATAGCCATTATTTGGGGATATGCATAGAATCAGAGAATCCAGAAGGGTTTGGGTTGGAAGGAACCTTAAAATTCCTTCAGTTCCACCCCAGCACGGGCAGGGAAACCTCCACTATCCCAGGTTGCTCCAAGCCCTGTCCAGCCTGGCCATGAAGTGCACAGATTCAAGCTCTTCCCTCAGATGTGCTTTGCTTGGTTGGGATGGCTCAGTTTGGGAGATTTTTAAAACCAGCTACTGGTTCCTAAGCTCAGGGGTGATAACCTGCACAACACACAAGTCCAGATGGGGCAGATCCACCTCAGGTGGCAGCAATAACCTGCAGGAATGTTTCAGTTCACCCACAAGAGTTATGAAATACGCAGGCAGCTTCTGTAGAGCTGCTATTGCCAGAGAATCTGGCTTTTCATTTAGAAATAGATTTATTTCCACAACTGTGAGGGCCTGAGTGTTTAAGAACCAGAACTCAATGTTTACACACCACTAAGCAAATAAAGACCCTGAGGTTTCTTTGTATTTAAAAGAAAACGGAAAAAAAAGAAAGAAAAAAAAAAAAAAAAAAAAAAAAAAAAAAAAAAAGAGAACTAAGGCNGAAAAAGAAAAAAAAAGAAGACTGAGGCCTGACTTGTAATTTTCAAATTCCTAGAGGCAGCAAACTCAGTATTCTGTAGTCTTTGGGATGTTCATGAGTTTCTCTGTGCGTAGCTGACAGAAGTTTCACACAAGACTTTCAACCCCATTGCCGTGCTCCATGGAAATCTGTTCCATTGAACACAGTCCAGGAAAACTGGTCTGTGACTTCCACAGGAGATGCTCATGAATAATACATCTAGCTGCTTTCAGCAAATCCAGACCTCTAATGAAAAGCAAAGGCATATTCCCAGTTTGAGCTCTGCTGAGCACCAGATCAGACCCTGGTGATGCAAATCCACGGCCAGGGGCAGGATGCAGACCTTCAGCCTGCCTTAACCTGGAGCACAAAGCCAAAGACTTTTCTTTAAATGTGCTGCTTCACCTTTTAGACCAGGGATTTATAGAAATTGGCTTATACTATTGGACGTTCTCTCCAGCACAATCAGCACAGAGATTTTTTTTTTTTTTTGTATGCACTGCTGCATAAAGATTTTTTAAGCAAGATTTTTTTGTGCATACAATTATAGGATCACAGACTGGTTTGGGTTGGAAGATCATCTTGTTGCACTCCCTGGCATGGGCAGGGACATCTTCCATTATCTGGTTGCTCCAAGCCCTGTCCAACCTGGCCTTTGAACATTTCCAGGGATGGGATGTAAGGGTTTTTTTTACACATACACAAAATATTTTTCATCTCCACTGCTGTCCCACATCAAATACCCGAGGCCATCAGTGGTTTAGCAGCAGGATTCTAGAGGAGGTTCAGACTTAGTAGGCACAGGGTGGGGGTGGTTGGATCCCCAGGATGTCCCCTACCCAAAGCCTTGCCCACACACGATGGTCAGCAGGACAGAGCAGCCCCTCAGCGTGTTCCTGGGAGCATGGGCTCACCCCTGTCACACATGGTGGAGTAGGTTGGGTTTAGGGGTCTCTGTGTGGGGACAGAAGGGCAGAATCAGGGCTGATAGGTTTGCTTTGCCCAGGTATCTCTGCTCCTTCCCAGCCGTTATTCCAGGTCCTGCTGGAGGCCATCTCCATCCCCACTGCCCGGCACTCTCCAGAGCTCTGCAAATTGATAAGGCTGCTTCATGATCTATGGCTGCTGGTTTTAATTAAAGCTGCCTCCTCTGCATCACTCCCAGCCTTGTGCAGACAGCAGCACAAATTATTTCAGCCTCTGATCCACCAGCTGCCAAGCTCATAGTTACGAGCTGACATTATTCAGGAAAATTCTCCCCCTGCTCCCACTGGCTTCAGTGAAGTTGGAAGCAGAGAACTAAGGAGAAGGTATACAGTGACAGCAAACTAACCCTCCACTTGTAACCTAAGCAGAAAGCTGGTTATGTTACCTTCAAAGCTCCCATCTCAGGAGCTCCTGGAGGGCAGCCTCAGAGGGGATGAGGAGTCAGCCCAAGTGAGCCCCTCACTCCCAGCCTCCTTCCAGGCTGCAGGCAGCTCCTGGTCCCTTGAACTAACAGGACAGGTCCCAGCTAGGAGAGCACAGTGTTTCCTACTTGTGAGAACCCATTCTTAATCCCTACTGACACATTCTGGGTGTGGGGTGCTGGTTAGGGCTGTATTTAGGCCTGAAATCTCTTCTGGAGTTATCATTCCCTCATTCCTCTGCAGGTGGGACTGGGGACATTGATGGGCTGTGACTGCCCTGACCACTCTTCACTGGGACCCACAACTCTCTGCCCTGCACAAATACAGGCCCAGAAAGCTTTCCATGGACACCACATGTTGTCCTCACTTCCATACTGCTTTTACAGCATAGGAGGTTCAAGCAACCCATTTTATCTTCCAAACACCCTGGTGGAGGGGAAAAAAGAAACATCTCCAGACTCCTGACCCTTCATTCCAGGTGGGGATGTCCAGCACTTGGACCTTGCTTTTAGGACTACCCTTGGTAGAGATAGTACTTAAATTCTGAAGTACAAGACCATTGACAGATAATCTTGTTTGCAGAGTGGGAGGTTGTCTTCTTCCCTGTTATAATCAGGAAAGCAGAAGACAGGGCTGCCACCAGCTCATTCCTTACAGACTCCCTTCACCTCAGGACTCCTAAAATTTGGATCAGAGGCAGCACAGCTACAGTCAACTCAGGACTTGCTGTTGAGGGTCTTGGAGGGAGATGTCAGACTCAGATGCTGTGCACCAAGACACCTGAGTCATGCAAACATGCAAATAAACACGACTATTAATTGATGAGAGGGCTTTATGGTCACTGCAGGATTGCAGGCAGCTTCAGCTTTTTCATGTGTGGGATGTGCAGTGTCTTATTTCTCTCATGTCTCCAGTGTTGTCATAGAAGCAAGCAACATATTTTCTGGTACAGATCTACTCTGGTACATCCCAGCTGGTACATTTTGTGCTTTTTTTCTGTCTCCAGAGGACAAGAACAGCCATCTCAAACCTGTGTGAACTTTGAGGATGTTGCAGCATGCTGGGTGCTGTCAAAGGACCTGTGGTCTCCATCTCCAGGAAACAGATTGAAATGGCAGGGGGTGAGTGGTTGTGCCAGAGAGTGATGCTGCTCCATGGGTTTGGACTGTTAATGCAAAAGTTAAACAATTGACGTGAAAATATCAAATATTTTTAGAAGTTATTTGTACATTCAGCCTTTAATAGGAGGGGAAAAATGTTTTGCGACTACAACTGATATGGAATTTGACTCAAATAAAGAAGCTGAACAAGCCCAACTTCACATATAGAATTTATTTCTTCATTTAAGTTTCAAAAGCTACATACAAATGGGTGCAGCTCTGGAATATTTTCCCATCATGGAAATCAAAGTGGTTCAAATCCAATTAATTCCCAAGTTCTGTGGCCAGTTTGCTCACGCTTGTGGCACTCAGTGATCCCACAGAAACACAGTTCAAAGCCTGACCCAGGCCCTGAGCTCCAGCTGTGCTCCAAAGGGAAGCCTGCTGAGAAGCTGGATCTGCAGACACAAGGCACCTGGGAGGGTGTTACAGGGAGACAGGTTCAGCTGGGGACCAACAGCCCCAGCCTTTGCTCAAATCTGGATGTTGTGCTGACTCAAATGAGCATTTCTGCTGCGGTCTAGCAGGAGCTGCACACTGTGCTCTCTGTGTGTCCTGGCTGAGGAGACGTTTTCTATAACATACGGAGCTCCAATCTATGTTTATAACAAGGCATGCCACTTAAGAGTACAGCACTTCCCCCCATGCCAAAGAGAAAACAACCACACAGGAGATAAAGTGCTACTCAGAGCTGTCTCAGAACCAAAGGTTTTTCTTCTCAGTGAAATGAAAATGCAGCACGATTAGGACTGCCAGCCTGAACACAGAGCTCCATGCAAAATTCATAAAAATTTGGTTTCCTGGGTCCCTTTCTTCCTTCTCACCTTGTACAAAAGCATCAAAGCACAGTAAGCAGCACCCAACTGGTCCAGTCCCTTCTCTGGGAATGTCCTTTCATCCTGCAGAGCTCAGAAAGTGGTGGATGGAGACACTGGCCCTCTCTGGAGGCAGCAGGACATTCTGCAAGCAGGCATTTGCTCTGAGCTCTGCCTGGCCAGATATTTGCAGCTCTCTGGTACCCTCAAAAAGACCCTGGCTCCCTTCTCACACCACTGCTCACACTCGTGAGCTTCCCCAGCCTTTTGGGACAAAGCTTGGCTCTCCAAAGCGGCACCGTAACTGTGCCCCTTTCCCTGACCCTTAAGCAAAGTCTTCCCTAAACAGAAATCTAAGTCATAGTTTAATTTGCTTTCTTTTTCTCCATAAAGTAATGTCCCAATCATTTTTTTATTTCCTGCATGTGGCAGAAGGCAGAAATCAGGGAGGATGAAAGCCAAACATAGGAGAACTGGGAATCAGTGTCAGAGCCACTGAGTTACCTCGGGGTTGCTGTCAAATCCATTATTATTCATTACAGTAACCTCCTGCAGACTAATGGACATGTGTCCTATTAGTCCTGCAGTCATCGTGGGGAAAATAAAAAGCTTTGGACAGTTCTAGGAAGGGTCTCAATTTCAAGCCAGTTTTATATCACAGCCTATTTTTGGTCGGTGCTGCTCACTTGGGTCCTCCTCAGAGCTGCTGTTATGGGAACAGAATTTCTTCCTTAGAGAATGACCATCTCTTGTTGAATATAGCTCATGCTCTGGGTGATAAAATTGCAGGGAGTTTTATCAGTCAGGGTGGAATCCAGACCTGAGCTCTGGTGAATTCAATGGGGTCAAAACTACCTAGGTGGTTGTTCAAACAAAAATATGTATTTGGGAAATTTTATTCAAGACTACAATCAATCACGTTTCAACATTGGACACTATTTGCTGGTGCTAACATATTCTTTTTCTTAGAAAATAACTTTTTAGCAAAAAACATCATTGTTCTGCAAAGCTTGCTGACCTTTGCTAATTAACCATGCTTGTAGGCACAGAGCATAACCTCATGCTAAGCTAAACAATGAGCAGCCTATAAATAAAAAAGAGCTACTGCTAAATTTCACATGTTTGGATTTAAACTCAAAGACTTCCAAGGGGGTAGGAGGTTGCTTCACTCTATATTTATCTCTTTAAAATTAACAGAAAGGAAAAAACAGGCCCCTTTGCCCTTGGACTGGAACATAAGGTCAGGATGACAAGTGGCATGGGCAGGGCTGGGGGAATCTGGCAGCTCAACCATCACTGTGGATGTGCTGGCAGCACCCCGGGCTTGACAAACTGCATCCATCAGGAAATTATATTCCCCTCGTGTCCTGAGTCACTGCCCTGAGATTTTGCATTCATGACGTGTTAAAAAAAAAATATAGTATGCTCAGTCTTTCCTTCTTGTTCCTGGCATGCGATTGCTAAAAACATCAGGAGAAAAATACTTTCCATTTGTTTCCAGAAGCCCTGGGGAACGAAGATGGGAAACCTGGGAGTGGCTCAGAGGCTTTCCTAGAAAATGGCCCTTGTCACACAGCCAGATATTCCACAAACCCCAGGAGCTGCTGCTGGTGAAGGGACCAGGCATCCCCTCAGCCCTGAGCTGTGCCAGGGTGTCTGTTCTCTGCTCTCTCTGCAGGCACCATTGCCATGCTTGGCCATGAAGGGAGCTGTCCTTGGGCTAAAGGGAACAGAGACCCTCAGGCTCCCTTGGTGTCCCTGCACCTCTGCTCTTCCTGTGGCCCTGCCTGGCTCTAGCCAGGCTGATGATGGACCATCTCCATAGGGAAACTGGCACAGAACCTGCCAGAACATGGGGATGCTGAGCTGAGCCTACCCTGAGCTGGTGGTGGCTCAAATGCCATTCCAAGGCAATGCTTTATCTTGGATTTCTAAATTATGAATTTAGGGCTCCAAAAATGGCTAATTTGGGGTGGTGAGGCCCTGGCACAGATTGTCCAGGGAAGCTGTGCTGCCTCATCCCTGGAAGTGTCCAATGCCAGGGCTTGGAGCAACCTGGGATAGTGCAAGGTGGGGTGGGCTTTAAGGTCTCTTCCAATCCAAACCATTTCATGATTTTATGACATTTGGACACTGAAGTGTCCCAAATGCTGGACCAACTGACAAAGAAATTATTAGAAAGTGGATCCTGTTTTGATAAACCTGATTTTGGTGTTAAAATCATTCTTCACCTGTAAACTTTGACTCCATTTCAGTTGCAAATCCAAGGTAGCAGGTCATAAGGATCACTGGTAGAGAGGATGGATGTGGACTGAGGGTTCTTTGACACTACTTACAAACACAAGTGAAGGCAAACATAGAAGAGAGTGACTTTGACAGTCTCATTCCTGAGAGTTCACAAGTCTGAAGCATCCGTTGACGGAAAGTTGCGTGGCAGGATTTTTCCAGAAACATCCCAGGTTTGTCTTCCTGCCTGCAGGAGCCCGTGGTCATCCTGCTGCTCCTGCAGGAGCCCGTGGTCATCCTGCTGTGCCTGCAGCCATGTGAGGGCCATCACAGCCTGGCCACGAGCCATTGGTCAGGCCCTCTCACCTGCTGAGCTCAGCAACACCACAGCAAGGGGGAAGCTGAGAACACTGAGGATTATCTGATAAACAAGAAGCACCAACTGCATTCTTTGATCATCTCCGGGTTAACACCCATGGCACAATTTTAATTGCTGAAGATACAGTCACACCGCTTGGATCTGTCCCAAGGACTGAGAAACTCGAGGACACTGCTTTTTTTGTCCCTCTCTCTTGCTCATCAAGTAACTCTTGCTGTGCTGGGCAGATGTACAACATCACTGCAGTGCCTCAGGCTCCAGTGGAAAAACCCAAGTTCATACCCTTGTCAGGCCGAGCTCTATCAGCCTGTAAATAGCAGTGATGGCCCTGAAGCACCCGGGGGAATGGGGAATAAATGTTCCTTCCCCTGGATACCACTGGGCTAAAACACACCATCCCAAGGTCCCACTGTAGGGCAAGATTCCCCCAGGGGGCTGCAGATGAGGATGTTGAGTTGGAGGCTGCTTATTGGCATTTGGAAGGAATTTGTTCCACCGCTGGAAACTTTTGTGGCCAAAGAAGTTAGAGGGGGAAAAGCCAGTTAAACTTTGGCCTTTTTCTATGGATGGTAAACTTAGAAACATGACTTAGCTGCATAATTTAGAAAACCAAGATAAAAGCTGCTTACCCCAGAGCTTTTTTTTATGATTACTGCTTACCAGGCTTAGCCACAGGGACTAAGTGCCATGTTTGGAGCACAGACTCTTCTGGCTGGTAGCCATGAAACCCACCAAGTGTAATTTTTGACCATGTAATTCATCCTGCCTGAACAAACTCAAAACCTAGTGAAGCAGGAAGGAATAGGATGTGAATTGCAAATCATCTTTGTGCACTCAGGCTGTGGTGAGCAGTGATACCTGTGTTATGGTGTGATGAAACTTGCCAAGGGGTTTTCTGATCAGAGAATATCAGTGGATGATAAAGCTGAAAGCCTTGACACACCAGAGGAGCTGTGTTTGTGTACAGACAGTGAAAATAGGTTTGCCACTTATTTTGTCTTGGTCTAAACGAAACAAAATTAATGCCATGGTCTCATCTCACCCTAGACTGGCTTCTAGTTAACAGCTCTGAGTAATTCAGGAGAAAGTCTCTCTCCTGCCAGTTACTGCTGCAGACAGCACCTCCTGCCCCTTCAGTGTGCACAGCCCCAGCTCTTTGCTCCTCTGGCAGATACTCCCTACCCTGGGCAGGGGAACACTGCTGTGTAAAAATGAGATTTCTGCCTGCTGCATTGGTTAGACACTTCCATGTGATAAAGGTAAAAGGGAAAATCCAGCTCTTCTGCATCATGTTAGGAATAGACTGTTGGTTAGTGCCATGTGTAGCTTTAATAAATTCATTGCTGCAGTTAAAAATCTCTCCTACTGAGTGAAGTTGTGGGTAACAAGAAAAATTATAAAAATCTGTGCATTTCCACAGATGCAAATCAATAGTGGGACACTCTCCTGCTCCATGCTGCTCCTTGAGCACCTCTTGTGACAAAGAAGTTTTCTGCAGAGTTGGAAGAGCATATTGGGATGTACTGAAATATCCTCGGTCGCATTTTGTACTGGTGCCTGACAACAGTCAGGTTTTTCAGCCATTTCCTCCTGCTGTCACACACTGTCCCAGCTTCCAATAAGAAAATATTGAAACCTTGGCTTTTTTCAGACTTCTGTAGGTGTTGAGAAATCGATCTCCCCAGGGTTCTGGGCACTGTAATTAATTTGCTCTCTTTCTAATGTTAAAAACTTAGTTGTGATTTCACTGTCCCAGACAGACCTCATGGAAAAAATGGTGCATGTCCCATCTCTTAATGGATTAAAATAGACTTGGAAGTACAAGGTAGGAGCAGAAGGTGGTGATTGGATCATGCATAAGTTCTATTGGTTTCCATTTGCACCCGTTGAGCAGAAGCCCAAGTGCCTTCCACAGCACTTGAAGTAACTTCATGCCAAGCTCTTGAAATGACTGTTTTAACATCCCTCTGTGGTGATCTGCACAAATCCAGGCAGTCAGAGCTGCTGGCAGGCAGGTGCCACCTGCTCCCCTCACTGGGACTCAAGCAGGGCACGCCAGCCAGGATACAGGGAAGCCAGGGAAGGATTTCTGCCAGGTTGTTTCCCAACTGGCACCTTCTTGTGCCTGGAGCTGTTGCTCCAGAGGGGCAAGACCTTGTACTTCTTGTTGAAATTTGTGTGGCTCCTGCCAACCCATTTCTCCAGGCTGTTGAGGTGCCCATGGATAGCAGCACATCCATCTGGGTCCATCAGCCATTCCTCCCAGTTTTGTGTCACCTGCAGACTTCCTGAGGGTGCTCTTTTCCCCATCATCCATCACTCAGGTCATTAAGGCAGAGGTCTGGGCAGCACATTGAAGGATTTCAGCCTTCTTGGTGGTCTAGGTTGGTTCTGATGAGCTCACGGTGGGATTTCTGGATACAGTCAGGAGCTCTTCTTCCTTTTATAAAGCCTGAACACTTGCAAACATCGGTGTTAAACTGGGGCTGTTAGATTTGCAAGTGCAAGCACTTCAGAAGTGCCAGCATTAAAGTTTCATATCCAACTTAAATCAGTTCTCTCAGCTGTTGTTCACTGGCTTACAGACACTTTTCCCTGGAGCAGAGTTCAGGAACGTGTGGTTAACGTGTGGTTTGATGTGACACCACCTTCTGCTGCAGAAGTGGGTAATGGGCCCTAAAACTGCTATCACCAGCTAGTCAAGGACTTCCTCTGGACCACAGTGTCTTGCCCCTAAGTGGTGCCAGGAAAACTCTTTGTGGGGCCAGGCTATCAGAACAGTTGTGGACATTACCTGGTTTAAAAATGCATAACGAGGAAGAAGCAGCCTGCTGTGTTGACTTGGCATTAAGTGCTCCTCTAAAGATTAAAGCAAGGGCTCCACTCAGAAACTGGATGAACTTGCAAGGGAACTGAAGCTGAAAATAAGTTGTGATAAGCCATGCCCTTGTCTAACTTTTGAGTGGGTGACTTTTTTTGGAGCTACTAATGAGAACAAGTCCAATGGCCTGTGGCTCACTTTCGGTGACTCCATTTAGGAAGCAGTTAGTAACAGATGGATGTAAGGAGCAGCCAGAATGTCTCATTCCCAGACACTTCATCCCCAGGGAGATCTCCTGGCAATACCTTGTTTGCAGTGAGATCAGTGACCTGGCAGTTCACCTTTAGGCTCCATGGGAAAGTCATTGCAGGGGGAAGCATGGGAAGGTCTGCGCTTACAGACACTTTTCCCTGGAGTTCCAAGTGGTAGCTTGGAAGTGGCAACTTCACTGGTAGCTTCCAAGTGCAGGTGAGGAGAAGGCTTTTAGCCCTGTTTCCTGTGGAAATGAGGCTGTTACCATCAGACTGTGATCAGCTTAATCCCGGGGAGCAACCAGGCTGCAGTAAAGAGCTTAAAAAAAAAAAAGTCCTCTAAATTTCATAAGAATAGAGAAGCACATAGAAAAAAGTGATGTTATTGGTGCTGCCACAGAGAGCAAGACAGGGAGAACTTTCCTCCTAGACATTGCCTTCAGCAGATGCTGCTGGCCATGGATATACTCACCAACTAATCCATGGGAATGAAACTCAAGGGAACAGCTTGTGCAGTCCTCTGGCTGGGAGAAGAGAAAACATTTTCCGTGGTGGTCATGGGTGACGTGAGAGAGGAACTGATGAAAGGAAACATCCAGGAGAGGAGGAGAGCAGAACTGAAGCTGTTTTGAAGAGAGCAGAGCTCTATGATTGTTCATTGTAGGAGGTCTGCTGGACCTGAGGCTACAGCAGTGGAAGAGGTGCAGCAGTGTGTGACTGTCTGCAAGAAACCAGGCTACAAGAATTCTTTTTTATCATTTTGATAGTTTCCACAGTAACTTTTGTGCCATGGATTAATGTTTTTGCAGAGAAAAGGATCAGAAAGCTGGGTGACTTGTTCATGGGTCTTTCTGCATCAGCAGAAATACATCTCACATTCAGCTCCACTTGGCAAACCAAGTTGTGTTTAGCCTGTAGCTAGAAATGTTTATAATTTGTTTTAATATTTATAATTTGTCCCTGAAAACTGCACTGAGCATGTCATCATGCTGGAAAGTGTTCAGCTGGTGTCAGCTGAATTAAGGGAGATGGGCAATTATCTTGCAAGGAGTCTGTGGATTCAGGTATTAAAACACCCACCACTGCTGCAGGCTGGCCCATGTGAAAGGCTCAGCTGCTTTGCAGTCTGTTTTTACTACTCCTTGGGGTCAAATCATCTCTGCAAAGGAGGATTTAATGAGAAGGACTGACCCATTCTGCTCCTCCTTCTATTCAACAATGACATTTTACCCAGCTTGTCTTCTCCCCAGAAGACAAACCGCTCGTCAGCCCATTTTGTATCACGGGTATTTCCATGAGATTGCCATGGTCCCCCTGGGGGTTTCAAAGGCCTCTCATGGAGAAGGATTTGCTTGTCCCCTGACTAGCCAGCCTTGTGTTCCCTGACTAACCAGCCTTGTCCCATAATGTCTTGGCATCAGTGCAGCAAAGCCATCAGCCACCCTTTGCTACCTCAGGAGCCTGTGCCAGGAGAGGACAGCAGAAACATTCCTCCCAACAAAACATGTCCAACCCAGCAAGTTCACCAGGTGAAGGTTTGCCAGCAGCTGGGTTTGTGGCAGCTCCTCAGGATCCCCACCAGACAACTCACTCTGTCATCCAAAATTCTGGGGGGAGTGAGAGCATGCAGGTAGTGTCAGTCTGATTTCACCTTGGTCTGAGGCTCCATGGCTCCTCTTACAGCCAAGCATTTTGCAGCCTTCACAGAAAAGGGATGGAGAGAAACAGGTTGTAATTCCAGCAAGTTCATGAACTTCTCCAGTCAACTACAAATAGGAGCATCTTTGACTCAAAGCTCTGAGCATTTGGAGGTACCCCTCCTTCTTCTATCAGGAGAAAGAAATGTTCTTGCTAAAAACTGGGGCTGGGGTGGGGCACATAGAATCACAAAATCTTAGAATCATTTAGGTTGGAAAAGACCTCTGAGCCTATTGAATCCAGCAGCTGCCCCTGCACTGCCACAGCCACAATTAAAACATGTCCACAAGTGCCACATCCACATGGCTTTGAAATCTCTCTAGGGGTGGGGACTCAATAACTGCCCTGGACAGACAACCTGCTTGACAATCTTTCAGACAAAGAAAATTTTCCAATATGCAACCTAAAACTTTCCTGGTGCAACAAGAGATCTATTTTCTCTTGTCCAGTTTCTTGTTACTTGGGAGAAGAGACCAGCACTCCCAAACCTGCCCCTAAGCACCTTCTAACCTCTCAGGACACTTGCATTTGAACCTCAGATTAATCTTGAGTTAAAAGGAGACTGCCCAGCACAAACCTTAAAGCCGCTTGGCTGTGGGTCTGGGGTCCTCTTCCCTCAAACCCTGAGCTGCATTTTCCTGCAACTGGGACTGGTGCCATGAGGTCATGGTGGCAGCTCTCCATTTCAAATAGTTAATTTTGCTTTATGAGATCAATCCCTTTAGTAATTTGTTTTCTGCCATTACTCCAGACAGCAATGGACAGAATATTTAAAGTATTAGACTGCAGCTTTTCAAAAAGTAAAATCTGGAGAACCAGAAGGTAATGGCAAGGTGATTTATGTTAGGATCTTTTCCTTGTAGGCAGAGGTCATATTCCTGGCCATGATTTGGTTTATATTAGGCAAGGAGAATGAAGTTTTTTTATAATATTTGAAGGACGAGTGGTCCTGAAAGCTGAAAAGTTTCTTCTAACTACATCTACCCTAAGAAAAGATATTTTCTCACAGTGTTTTGTGTTCCCTGCCCAAGCAGACAAATATGAAGTTACCCAGACCATGATCTTTGTTACTGCTTGTGGCAGCAGACGGCAGCCCAAAAGCAACACTTATCTAGGGAAATGCACCTGAATAATTCAATTTTCTTTGGTGCTATCTCTGCACTGCAAAATCATGCAGTCTCATCTATTTGTGTCTATGGCTTAACATGGCCCAGGTTTATATCGTCTGAGTAATTACCAGGATTTGCTCTGTGAAGCAGAGGAGTTCTGGGCAGACATTTTAATTTCCATCAGCTGTCATACCCTGGGAAAATAATTAAACACTCTTCATTTTCCGTTTTAAATACTATACAAGCGCCGGACATTAAACCCAGAGAGCTTTCCAAAAGGGAACATGTGGGTAGCTTCAAACTTTCCTTTGGCACCCAGCCACCAGTGAGGGTCAGCCCAAGTTCACCATTTCCCATTGTGTAAGGCTATTTGTTTAACATTTCTTTTGTCTGAAGTGGCCTTGTCAAATGAGATCTCCACATCATTTTCATTTGGCCCTTCACTCACATCTGAGCTGTCACTCCCATGGAAGCAGTTGGACTTTGAGCTTAACAGGAATGTAGGGATAAGTAGACAAAGCTTTAAGAAATTCACATAGTTTTTCAGCTTAATCATAAAGGAGTCTCTAGAAAAACCAGAGTAGGCAGCCTCAGAATCTCATGGTGTAAGAATCCAAAGACACTTCCAAGGACCAGGGTTCAATAGCTTGGTTCACTCTGCTGTTGTAGACAGGTTGGCCCAGGTTTTGCAGCCAAATTTCAATCGTTGTATTTTGACTAGATTAAAAAAATAAGCCTCACATTGTTTTGAGTGAGGGTCACATCCTTCTCCACATCCTGTCCTGCGTGGCACTGCTGAGCAGGGCTGAAAGCTTCCCCTCCTCCCCCGTGAGGCCACCACGTGTTGTAGGTGCACGTCATCCCTGGTGCCCTCGGGGTCCCTCTGACACTGTGCATCAGTGTGTTTGCTCTCTGTGGTGCAAGGACATCCCCTGAAACAAATTAATGTCATCTCCTGGCAGGTCTGTGCTCCAGGTTTTAGCTGGGGACTGGAACTGCAGTTGCTGTTGCCATTCTAGTCAAACCTCCTGGGCTGCAGTTGTACTCTGAGATTTCCAGCTGGGCACATACCTGCTCATGTACTTGCTCACCAAGCTGATACTGAATTGGAATGGTGGAATTTTCTCTTATTTTAAATCTAAACTAAACACAATATGGAAATTGATGTTGCTGAGCACTTTTATAATTAGAGGTGATATCACTGAACACTGTACTGATCCATCTCTAGTGGAGTTTGATATACCAATGAAAGAGACCCTGTTGCTGTTGGCACAGAACCACACGGGTTGTAAAGGGCCTCCAGAGGATCTCTACTCACTCCCACTTCCTCATCAGTGCAGGCGCAGAGAGTTGCTTAGAACCATGTCCAGTTAAATTCTGGATATCTCCAAAGATGGAGCTTTTACAGCCTCTCTGAGCAACTGATGTCAGTTTTTCTCTACCCTCATGGTAGAAAATTCTTTTCTTTCTGTAGAGCTGGGATTTTAATCTGACACATACAACAAAAGGAAAAAGCATCAGCTCTAGCTGCAACTAGAAGCAACACTCATTTCTGGTGTGGTTTGTAAACCACTCAGAATTTCTGCATCCTCCTTAGTATTTTCCCACTGCTAACAAAATTACATTTCCTTAATCATCTCCATTGTCCATACACCCCATTTGTGTCCTGGAAACTGCCAAGCTTGTGTCTCATTTCAATTTCTTGATGGCCTTGCTCAAAGGCCAGTTGCCATTGTGTGGAAGTGCAGGACATTTAAAATAATCAATTACAGAAAATGACAGTTCCAGCTGCCTTCCAGAAGGCTCCTTTGGCAGGAGTTAAGCACTGCAGCAGGAGCACATACAGGGCTGTATGCAGAGAACAGGGTAAAGGCACAGAACACAAATTGGTGCATGGGATGTGAACAGCCCCAGTGGGATGCCCTGCCAGCCCTACACTGAAAGCTCTGCCCTCCGTGTCCTGCTGCTGGCCCTGGCCATTCCCGCTTGCTCATGTCCCTGGAAAGGAGGAGGACAAGACTTCAGTGGGTGCCCCGTGAGCTGGGAGCGACAGAGCACGCTCCAAATGTCACAGCACATCCTGTCACCCGTGTCTGTCACCTGGGGACATGGAGCTCCTCCTCAGAGGGACCCCGGCACGGCAGGAGGGAAAGGAGCTCTGGATCGGAGCGATGCTCCCACTTGCCGTCTCCCTTCTCTCTCAAGGCTTTGATTTTTCCTGACTGCCATCACCAGAGTGGCCCTCGCTGTCACACGTGGCGCTGCAGGAACACCTTCCTGATGCTCCATCTGATCTGCTGCAGCCTTTCAGCACAGCACACATCCCATTCCAGTGGGGATGGGCTGTCCCCCAAAGGAAAGTCACCTGAACTGATAGGAGATGAATAACTCAGTGTGATCACAAGAATTAACAATACTAAGCATGTCTCTGAGAAGCTCTAGGCGAGGCCCTGATCACCACAGATGTTCCATGAACTGCTCTTTGCCACAACATTGTTGTCTATGATATCCTTAGAGAACAGAAAATAATGAAAATTAGTCATAACTTCGCTTTACAACAAGGATGCTTTAGTTCTTCCCTGTTCTTATATCACTCTCCAAATGATACATGTCTAGCTATACCATATAAATCAGGAAACTACTATCTTTGGCACCTATTATTGGAAAGGTTCTTCCTCTAACAAAAGGAGGAAATTCTGAAATGGTGCTCCATGATGTTAAAGAGCTGTTGTTTCTACATTTCTGCAGTGGGAGACACTGGGAAATTTGTAAATGAACAGCTATTTTAAATCTGAGTGTTAAATCAGGAATACACATTATTTCAATGAGATTTTGAAAAGACATTTTTTAGTTACTCATGACATTGTAGAAGAGCTTTGAACA
This sequence comes from Hylia prasina, assembly GCA_013397195.1. Classification (NCBI taxonomy): domain Eukaryota; kingdom Metazoa; phylum Chordata; class Aves; order Passeriformes; family Sylviidae; genus Hylia; species Hylia prasina. Next base: position 613,408 of record VYXD01011337.1, on the reverse strand, counting down.
ATCCCTTGCCCACTCCAAATCACAATCACATCTTCCAAATGTGACATGGAGTAACAAAGATGATTCAGATTTCAAAAATCTGAAAATATATGAAATTGACATTGAAAATTAAGGATTTTATTCTTCACCTTTTTTAATGGGGAAAATAAAATACCATGCTAAAGCAAATCTTTATTGTAGCACATTTTTCATTTAACAAGAAAAACCAGGCAATAATTTCCATCCCAGTGGAAGAAGTGCAGTTCTTTGCAGAGTTCTCAAGCAGGCTCCCTCTGTGTTAACATGCACCACAAGCTGCAGCTATTTTAATGCTTTTTAGCTTCAGCATTCCTACATGTCATTGAAAACATCCGTCTTTCCACGAAACAAATGTGTATTTTATTGAGGTAGCTGTCTAGAATACATATTTATTCCCATGCTATCAGATAGGAAGTTTGGAAATGGAGCAATATAATACACACAAACCAGACCAAGGATGAACATCCTGTGTCCATGGCACAAGGCTCTGCCTATGTCCTTTGTGGCAAACTGTTCCTTCCCTTTCCATGGTTGTTTTATTATTCCTTGCGTTTTTTTCAGGGCTGAACATAAAACCTGGTCACTTCCCTGCTTCTCTATCTATGTGACTTTGCCTTTTAAGAGAAGATGTTCATGAATATCATTAAGCTGGCACACCCTTAAGTAACATTAGGCTACTTTAAAAATATTCCCCTGAATATACCAGCTGTTTCCTGTGAAGAAAAGATTTCCTTCAAGAGATTTCCTTCTAGAGAAGAAATCTCTCATTTGCCCCAAAGGAGTTTACTCCTTTACCTTTATAGTTAGACTATGTGTATTTTGAATTTGTGTAGTGTTTTCCTGCTGTGACCTTCAACACACTTCCTTCTCAGACCAGAGTTAATGGCTGGGTCTGCTTTCACTCAGCTTCCCACAAGGTCATCACTCTGGTGTGATTTTGTTTTCAAAAATTCCTCCTGGAGTTTCAGGGAGGTGCTGTTCCCATTGCAGACTACCAGTTGCATTTTCCCTTTAACCTGCAGATGATCCTTCTATGCATAAGCTGAGCTTCAGAACATGAAATTACTAATAAATGGGCATTTGGCACGCTCAAATGGGCATTTTCTCCTCTTCCTGGTAAGGACTTGCTGCAGCACTGGATTAAAAAGCAATAGCTGGTGGGTCCCTTGGGAGCCACCTCACCACATGTGTGTGGTTCTTTACAGGATTCCCCAGGCTGTCACCAGAGAAACTCCTGGTTCTGTATGGAACCACAGCAAGGGCTGAGGACTGAATCCACAGGGGGTTTTATTGTGAAAATTAATATTTTCCCAGATATTCAGCTAATTCTCACCTCCCTTACTTCATTCCTGGCCATGCAGCACCTAGAAATTTTCCTCAGTTTTCACTGACTTCTCCATCCTTCCATGACTCACTCCTGTGGGACTGTGCCTCTCCGGAGAGCAGAGCTCCATCCTCACAGGGAGGCTGCTGCCATCAGCTTTTCTCCTAAGGCAAGGTGACTGTGTCCCTCGAGGGGAGGGTCACCCACACTTATGATTCCATGCATCCAGCTCCAGGAGATGCTAAAAAAAACCTCTTCTTCAGACAGCACAGTTTGGCTGGGCTGAGCCAAACATGAATTGGGCTCTACTGACTGCAAGCAGAGACAAGGCAAAGCTTTCTAGTGTGTGGCTGTTAAAATTAGGCAATGAGATCATCACCTGCACCCTCTGATGGGTGTCCATCATTTGCCCAGCACTCATCCCAAGCTGGCTGTTCAGCCTTAGTCACTGCAAAGAGGTGGGAATTACACCTCAGCTCACCCCAGGAAAGGACAGGATTTTGTCTTGATCCTGTCAAAAATTTATTTGAACTGCCCTTAAACCTAGGGCAGGCTGCTGCTAACAATGACTCAGGATAAAAGTGGTATTGTGGCCCTAAGGACTAAAGGAACTAAACTGTATTAAAATATTTAATTTTGGTGGCAGGCTTGGCATCAATTCAACAGGTGGTTTAGTAACAGAATCATTGAATATCCCCAGTTTGAAGGGACCCACAGGGATCACAGAGTCCAGCTTCTGGCCCTGCCCACCCTCCGCATCCCAGGGAGCGTTGTCCAAGTGCTCCTGGAGCTCTGGCAGCCTTGGGGCTGTGCCCATTTCCTGGGGAGCCTGGGCAGTGCCTGACCAGTGAGGGACTGCAAATCTATCAGGGCATTTACAACATCATTCAAGACTTTGAACGCTGCAGCAACAAAGCCAGCTCAATGTGTAATTTTATGAAGAAATTCTCTCTTCAGGTCTCAATATTTGGATGTCTCTGCCAGTTCTTCTGTTCTTTGCAAATGAAATTTTTATCTTTGCATCAGTTTCTCCCACCGTCAGGTTTCAAAGAAGGATGCTCAGTTATCTAAACACTGAAGCTGGTTTGGGTGCTTGCCAGCTTTTAAGGGATCATGTTCACTATCCACTGGACTGCTTTGAAGGATGCCTTTCTTCTCAAAAACTACATCCTTTAGAGGTACATTTTATTTATATTTTATTGTGTCTTTATTTCTGGAAGTTTCTTTCACCCCTCACTGGCATCCAGAGGAAATTTTGCGGCAGGGATGAAGTAAATTAAAACCAGCTATCAGAAGGGATTTGCTAAGGAAATCAGCAAATGCCTCTGTGAGGAAGGTGTGGATTCCAGAACGGAGAGTCACTTCACATCAAGCATGGATATGATGTTTCGTTAGCACATTTTAATCCCTGGGCAGTGGTCACAAGAGATGCCAGTGGACAATAACAGGGAGAGCTCAGGACACTTCTGGTCTGGCTCAGAGGAAATGCAGCATGCTGAGGCTGTGCAAGGCAAGACTTCCTTGTTTTCCCTTTCAGCTGAAGATAAAGAAGCAGCAGCATGCTGCAGCCCCAAGGTGTGCACAAACAGGAGCTCCAGAAACACAGGCAGCAACCTCCCAACAGGACACAACGGAGAGCACATCTGCTGCAAGGCAGGCAAGGGAACTCCACGAGCCAATCTACCAACCTTCCCTGCAAAGGAGCTGTAGCTGCTTTCCAGACTCAGCTGCCTCAGGTGCCCTGTCCCAAGGGTTTATGTTTGCCTCTTTTTCTGCCCTCTGCAGCTGAGAAGAGCTGCTGTGAAAGCATCTCTACTCACAACGTGTAGGCCACGTGGAAAGAGGAGCTGCCAGAGCTGTTGGCTGGGAAAACACGCCTGGCTTACATTTCACCTGGCTTCACTCATTCCTGCCGAGTCCCTGCTCCTTTGGGCACTGCTCTGCACCAATGTGTTTGCTCTGTCAGCAGCTGGAAGGAAGGCACGGGTAAGTTCTTCTGGTGCTGGGTGAGCCAAGCCTGGAGTTGTACTTGCAATATTTCTTCATTAAGAGCACTGTGAAATCCCGACGCCAGCGAGATAACAGTTGCTGAACTCAGTCATTGCTGAATTTCATCCTGTGACTAAGACACGGTTTTTCTTTATTGTAGGAATAAAGTTTTTTTCAGTGTGCTGTGTTTCTTCACTGTTTTTTTCACTATGTTGTTCACTATGATGTCTTTCATGACATAAGTGTGGGTATTATCTAAAGAACTGAGTAGGACCATCAGATGATGCAGAGGTCAAAGTGTGTTTTGGTGATTGAATACCAAGTTTGGAGTTGAGACTTGAAATAATTATTTGCCTGGGAAATGTTTGAAAAGTGAAAAGCTACCGTAGACGACTGATAGACTTGGTCCAGTGGAGATTAACTTTCTGACATTCATATGAATAGTTTGTTTCTGTAATTTTAGATTACCCCTAAATCTCTGCCACTGTGCAAAAAATCTGAATGATAAAAACGCTTAGGAGCATGACAGAGAACTATTTTGCCATCACTTTTAAGGAAAAAAAAAAAAATGAAGTAACATTAGCTTAAGCCCAGTAACGTACAACAGACAGAAAATGGAAATGATTACTGACTAGAAATGGAAAATTTTCAGTGGTAAAAGAACAATTTCTTTCTTGTGACCCTGTCTAGCAACCTCTGCTGTGAACAGAACTATTGATCCAGGGAGGGTGCTTTGCTCAGAGGCTGGAATTCAGCCTCTCTGCGTGCAGGCAGCTCTGCTCCTAGCCTGCTGCCCAGCAGGGCTCCAGCCAAGTGGAGATGACCTTGCAGTTCACAGTCTCTGTTTTCTGACAGATGAGCCCAGGCCCAGCCCAGGCACTGGTTTCCCTTTCAGCTGCACATGCACAGGGGCTTTCTTCTGCATCATTTCAAAAATGCAGTTCCTCTCTCTCACATTGATCCAGATTTTTCAGGCCAGCTTTCACTTGCCTTTCAACCTTCTTATCATCTGCAGCTGAGTCATCTCCCATGTTTCCTGTAGTCTGGATTAATTCCTTCTTTGGCAGATGGAGTTTCCACTCCCACTCTTCCTCCACAGACAACTCCTCAAGCAAGTCATCTTGCATTTCTTCCTTAGGTTTTCCATCTCTAACATGGGAATCAGGACACTTTCCTTCCTTGGACCCATTCAGAGAACAAATCCACTTCTGTTTACAGAATACTGTGATGCCTGCCGCTGAAAACTGCAGCGTAATCAGAGTAATCTATAATATGCTTTCACGAGGGTATCTATGAATAAAGAAATCCATTGTATTCCTCTTCCCAGCCAACTACACCCTAGGAATAGAGAATTACAGTCACATCAAAATCATAACACAGATGCTGAAGGACAAATATCAACTGTACCACAGACAGGGGTGGTGTGGCAGGAAAAGGACAAAAACTGAGGTCTCCATGTGCACCTGAGGATCTGTGGGGCTCAACCTGAGCTCATAGAGAAGGAGAAGGAAGAGAAGATGCTTAATGGGCCAAGCACAGACATCTGGTTTCTGGGACAGAAGCAACAGAGAGTAAAGCTGGGAGGCCTTTTTAGCATCCTTCAGGAAACAACCTGAGATTTTAGTAGGCAGCCCTATAAGTGCCCTTCCTCCACAGCCTTGGTCACACTCTGGTGACAGAAAACAATCTCCTGGGGAAATTCACAGAGCTGTAGAGTGCTGAAGTTAATGGAAACATCATCCAGCTCTCCATCTGGCAATACTGACCAAATCGCTGATGGTGTTAAATAGACTCCTTTTCATTTGAAATGCAAACAGGTAAATATTAGTGCCACACACCAACCCCTGCTGGTTAGCCTTAGGCATGGCCTGGAGGGTACAGAGCCATGGAGAGGATGTGCTCTGTCCCAGCTAATTTAGACCCACCTGGAAGAAAGCTAAAAGCAGAAGGAGCTCTCAGCTTATGCTGGACACAAACTTGTGCATTGGAAATTATTCCAGAATGTTCTGTATTCATGTTTCATCTGTATTTTCTCAGCTCAGAGAAAGGCCTGAACAACTCTTCCTGCAGTCATGGCTGTGTGAGGGCACTGCAGGATGGATGTGCCTGAGGAACCTCCCCATCCCTCCCTGTGGAGAATGGGACCAAAGGACACCTGAACTGCCTTGGCTTCCCGTGATGCTGTAATTTATTTTCACAGCCACACCAAACCAAAGGGGACACAGCCCTGCACATTCTTTGTATACATTCTTTGCTATGAGTATGGACTCCTTCTTTGGAGAGTAAATAAAATATTTACAGTCTATAAATCTAGGGAAATTGTTTCTCTTTCAGCAGCAGATCAACTTCCTTGGCCTGCTGCAGGGCAAATTGAGTAGCAGTCTCCAACTCATCTCCTAGCCTACAAGATTTATATACTTTTAGAGCATCTGGGAAAAGATTTTTGTGATTTACATACAATTTTTTTGCCGGAGAGGATACTGGGGGCTTCTCCTACAATACAAATTATATTCTACAACTATTGTTATGAGACTCTTTTGTAATACAGCTTTGTAGGACGCAGACTTTCTTTTGTTGGCTTTATTTACATCTGCTGTGTTTTATGGGCTCTGCACCACTCACATTTCTGAATCATTTGCACTGTTCCTCATACCCTTTTGGCTCTGGGCAGTGCTGGGTTTTACACAGCACTTTACTAGCAGGACATGCATGTTGAAACAAATCGTAATGCTTGGGATTTGTATCTTCAAAGTCCTCTTCAAATGCAGCCCAATACAGCTTTGGGGTATTGGGGTAGGGAACCAAGAGGAGTTTATTCCTGTTTCACTGGAAAGCGAGTGGCTGAAGCGATGCTGTGTCCCCACAAACCCAGGTGGGACATCAGCGCTGGCCCCCCAGGCTGAGGGAAGAACAGGCTCCTTTTGTTTTGGAAATGGTTAGCCACATTCAAAGGAGACCTAATGCTATTTTGGACAATAGAAACACAACCTTTGGTTGTATTTCCATGCAGTCTCAGAAGCCATTGGGCTGATTTCCTCCCTGTCCAAAACCATGGACCCGGGTGAGGCTGAACCTCCTCCTGTGTTTCTTTGGTTGTACACACAAATACATAACGAGATTATGTGTGGTGTGCAGGCTCCTGTCTGGTCACAGTATAGAAAATATAGATAACACTTAGATAACACTTAATCCAGTTAAATGGAATAAGATTAATGGGGGCAGTTATTTTCCAAAAGGAAGTGGAGGGGCGCAGGTGCTTGCAGAGATGAGTCGAGTAGTCTCATTCCCCAGATGCTGGGATGTGTGTTAGGGCATTTAGGAGCCTGATTTGGTCCTCACTGAAATGAAAGCAGAAAAACAATCTTCCTCTGCTTTTTGATAACTGGGATGTGCTCAATCTCTTAGTTACTCTGTTTTTTCCTTCATTTAACTGCTCCACCACCAGCTGAAGTCACAAGCGTGGGTGTCTGCTAAAAGAGTACAAACAGGTAAGGCTTTTCCTCTACCTTCTGCACATTAAATGAACTCATGAAATACAAGGTCCTGCTCATCCAGACACCTCAAAGCCTGACATGGAGTAGGCCAGCCTAAGGAGGTTTGAGGACAGACTGATACCCACTAAGACACCAAATGTCACAGCCACTGCTGACAGATGCCTTTAGACCCCATGTTTTCAGCTAGTCCTTACATTTGAAATTTAATCAGGCTCTTCACACCACTCAAACATATCTGGGGAAAGGAGATGCACAGGGAACTATGAGAAAGGTTTCAAACAAAGCTGATGGGACAGTGTTCTTCCATTTGTGAAAGGCTATGCTGGATGGACACTGGGTACTGAGAACTGCCTTCCCCTTTTTTGGTTGAGAGCAGAAGTCACAAACAGCATGAGCTGTAGGTTTAGGTTTGCCCCACACGTTTTCAATGCCAACAGCAGGTCACAGAGATAAGCACAGCCCCAGGGCCACCAACAGAGGAAGTAACACTTTGCATTTCCTTACCATAGGAAAGGTGGGAAATCTCCCTTTACCATTGCACAAATGATGCAAATAAAGGGCTTTTAGAAGCCAGATGAAGTGGTCCAGCTATGAACTTTAGCAGAGGCTTGTTTAAAGCTCTTTAAAGCGTTTTCTTTTAATTTGGTTCCATACTACTTTTCTTTAACATGGCACCTGGTTCTCTGAGTCACAGTGAACTCCAGAGACTGGCAGTTCTTTCCCTCTCTAAAAAGCACACACACACACACACACACACATACACACACACACACAGAGAGAGAGACTCAAAACAAACAACAAAGCAGTAACAGATGTTTGCATGGTCTCAGATGTAGCACACTGTAAAAAATGACACAGTCCTTGGAGGCAGGTTAATATTTAGTTTGGCTTACAGTTTCTTCAGACCCCCAGGGCAAGAGTAACCTTAGGGGAGATGCCTCTGTACTTTTTGAAGCCTGAAGCACCCCATCCCAGCAGCAGCAGACTACAGATGCTGTTGGAGCTGATGCTGAAAGGTTGCAGCTTTCCTTTCTTCTCCTGTAGCAGTGTCAGTAAGGCTTTCATCCCTTACCCCAACCCAGAAAAGGCTGCATTATCTCTATATTTAGCTGAGTCACCTGGGTGGGTATTAATACATAGTCATGTGCCCACCTCCTGCCTCTGCTGTGGCTCAGCAATTTAGGGAAGTGGTTAGTGACCCTCAGTTTTACAAAACTACAATTAACATGGACTGTCCCAGGCTCAGACTGTGGAGGAAATGTCTCTCTCTTCTATTCCTAAGGTCAGATTCCCTTCCAGTCCCCATGGTCACTGGTGACTGACATTCTTCTGAGTGTCCATTGTCTTTTTGCCATGAAAAGCACCATTTGACCCACAGGCAGACTTGCATCTCTCCTCCTTGCAGAGATTTGTTTTCTGAAAGGGGTAACAGGAGGCTGGCACCCTACTCAATCCATTTGGGACCCTGCACAGGGATAAAGAACACCAGTAGATTTCCTGTGCAGTTCTTCAGAGACAGGCTGTACCAAAGCAGACTCAGGGAGGGTTGGGCAAAATGTTCAGCCCTGTGAACCTGCCCTGGCTTTCCCCTCACCTCTCCTTATTGTTCAGCAACAGAAGAAGCTGGTGAGAAGACCCCACTTCACAGAGGTCTTTGGACTTTAAAAGAAGAAATATAGTTGAATTTTGTGATAACAAATAACACAGAACTGCATATTGCTACTGCCCTTCACAGGTTTGAGAGTGGCCAGAATGTTTTTATACCATTTTTAACCAGCCTCTCTCCAGCCTCTCACCGGAATGTACCAATTTTTGAACTGGACATTGAATCTGAATTTCTAGGTCCATAATAGTCTCCATTGTCCAGACATTATGATTCAAAGCACATTTTTGCATTCTGATTAAACATGCATAAATAACACCCAAACAATGTGTTATATATCAACACATTTCAATGGAAACACTTATTCCACCTTGTCCCCAAACCAACTAACCTTACCTGGAATGAACTCCTAAGTGATTTGCAACATGAAATCGCCTTGAGTTTCTATTATGACTTTGTGGAAGACTTGCCTTTTAATGCCTCCTATTGCCATCCCAGTTCCTCTCTCAGTGTCTAACCTACAGAGATGATTAAGACAAAACTGCTGGCAATACTGTCCCTGCCTTTTTGTAAGGAACATCCTTCTTTCTGCTAACTTTTCCCTTCTTCCTCACAGAGAGAACCTTTTGAGCAGCCTAGGGAGCAAGAGAGATTGTTTTTATAATGAATTGAAAACCCTTTTTTCAGTAGGTACTGCTGAAGTGGGAGCATTTTCACAGATCTGCAAGTTGAAAATGACAAGGAGGAAGAAGGACAGATAGACACTAAAAACTTAGGAGAGAAAGAAAGGCAAGACTTTTGATATATTTATTGAGAGGAAGCTCCCAAAAATGATGAGGAAATTATTGTCCTCCTAAACACCATCAAATTTTCACAAGAGTCGATTCACCTGACATGGCTTAGACATCAGGTTCCAGTTGTCCCAGCAAAACACAAGCCTTTGGAAGGTCATTCACTTCATTTCAACACAAACCAGCCTTTGGAGGTCCTTGTTTCCCTTCACTGACTCTAAAGGGATCCATGGAGGACTTGCTGCAGTACAGATATCTAACTCTGAGATGTCAGGAGAAGGCAGGCAAATCCTAACCCACAGCTCCGTATCATCACCTACGTGGAAAAGCTGTGATGAAAATGCATCTGTGATTAATCACATATCCTCACAAATTGTGAAATTCCATGTAATAGTTCCCTTATGAGCCATAAGACACACTTCCTGTCTGCTTAATGTTTTCTGTAAAGGTGCACAGCAACAATTGCTCCAGAAGAGCTCAGTGTTAACTCAAGTTACAGTTTCTAAGGGAATCATAACTTTGCCTTGATTTGAATGCAGTTAAATTCTTTGCCATAATAGCAACATAATGAAAAGAATATTTTTTTCTTTATTTCCTCAGCTTGGAAATTAAAAGGGAATAACACACATTGGTGCACAAGGAAATCGACCTTCAATTCCACACAGGCAGCAGTATTCTCAAGTCTGTGTGTTCTCCTTTCTGGTATGAAAAGGGATGTAGGAAAACCCAATTATATATTTCTTTTTAATGCCCACTTCCTGTGCATGAAAAGGGGGAAGTTGTGCCAGCAGTTAGAACATGGACTCAGCCATGGCTTGTAGCTTTTCTTCTCAGCCCACTGTGGGCTTTAGGCTGCTTACTGAATCCCTGTCTGCCTGCCTGAGATGTTGAGACCTGAGACTTGATCTGATAAAAGCTGTGTACAGGTTTAAGTTTGCACATGGCACACAGTCCCTTTCTGTGATGCTGATAAATGCCCTGGGTAGAGCACAAATGATGACTTCACCCATGTCAGTTCTACTGCTCAAAGCCATCCTTAAAATAGTTATGAACTTAGAATGTTGTTTGTTGGTTTTTTGCTTGTTTTGGGGGTTTTTTTGGTGCATAAAATACATGAAAAAAAAATCCCCAAAGTCTTCATTACTGTTATATTCACCAGTTTTTGCTTTATGTTCTTGCAAGCAGTGTTTTTATGGGCCCTGAAAGACTAATTTACATAAAATTTAACAGTGTTTATCTCCTAATGTAGCAGATACAGTTGAGATCTTATCACAACAAGTACACTGCTTTTATTGCAGTCTAGCACCCTGCCAAGGAACCATTACATGGCCACTCTTACCTCCTATCACACCAACTCAGCCCTTCCCCAGATAACCAGACAGCAAAGTGCAGCATCCCTGTACTAAGGATGGCTTCCCAGTAACCCTTCCCATTGGAACCAAGGCCTTAGCAGGTTCCCTTGAGGCATTTGCCACAGGAGCACATCCACATGGATGTGGTCTGTGATCACCAGCAGCCTGTAGGGGTTGGTAGTGCAGAGCCCAAAGCACAGCTGTACAGAGAGAGGGTGTCCGGGTGGGGCAGGTTCTCTTTTTGTCACTTAAAACTCTAACTTTAAAACTAGGCTTTAACTTAAAACTGTGTATATTCCTGAGGGAGGTGAGGAGTGGGAGTGGTTCTGTGCTTTGCAAACACCTGTGCCAGAGAAGAAATCACCAGTGAGCAGTGTCCCTCCCAAAAGGAGACGTTCACCTTTCCCCAGGAGGAGGTAGAACAGCTCACACAAGTGTTCTCTGTATAATTTAGTGCCAGAATGAGCTGTGTTAAAGCATAAGAGGCCTAAAGAGAAAGTCTTGCAAGCCTAACTGCTAGTGAAAAACAAATGTGCAGTCTAGAAGAAAATGTTCTTGGCTTTTTTGGTGCTAACTCAGAAGTGAGCATAACTCAGCTTGTGCTTTGGATCCAATTCTGCACCTTGAAAGCCAGAGGGACTTTCTGCTGGTGACCTGAACAGGAGCACAGTACCCAATCCTCGCTGGCCACTCCTTCCCTGGGTTTTCAGACCATATTTGTCTGTTTAGAGAAGTGGCATAATAAAACGGGGAGAGGTTGTGGTGAACTGGACCTTCAGGCACACAAATAAAAGTCGATCTTGGGAGCTGGATCTGATGATCCTTGTGGGCCCCTTCCAGCTCAGGGTATTGCATGATTCTGTGAGTCTGTGATCTTTGCTGAGCTATCTCATTATGGTACAGGCACATGGCCTGTGATTCCAGTCCCAGCACGAAGCATACTTCAGGCTACAACCCCAGTGTAGTAACTTTGGCAGTATCTGTGCTGCAACCAAACGTTGAACGGTTCACAGTTAAAATTCCTGCTTATTCTTTCCTCTCTCAGCCCTTGCCTGAAATTAGCAGACAGCTTTGCTAAACTGTTAATCTGGAATTAGGACTTCAGGATTGGATGCTCTGCCACAGATATTTTCTGCTTGTTTATGCAGCTTCCAAAATGTGGGTGGTTTATTGGAGGGCTTATCTAACTATGTTGTCTTATCTTTCCTAATTGCAAGCTCAGGTATAAAGAGACTAATTGAATCTGCAGAGTAAATAAACAAGCACTGCACATCGAACTGGGATCAGTAAAGATTGTCTGAAAATTCCCAGGTGTATCTGTAGGTTTCTCCTACAGCTGGGCTTGCTTTGTGTCCCAGGGTTTTAATGTAGGCCCTGTTCTGTGCTGATGAAGTTGTGAAACAGAAAACTCTGGAGGATTATGCAGCGTTAAGTAACGCAGAATAATCTTAGACTCTTTTAAAATGTTTCATTCTCCTTTTTGCCCTCTGAACAGGTGTAGGGCTGGGTGAGGTGAATGAGAGCAGTTCCTACTTCCAAGGGCATTATTTATTCAGAGATAATTATTTATTTGTTAAAATGCATTCTCTTATATGCCCAGAATTTGCAATCCATGTTTTTCTGTATTGCACATTAACATCCATTTCCATTTTAATAATGACAGTGAATGCAACAAGCAGGGCCAGACTGTGCAAAACAAATGTCTGCTAATTTGTAGTCTTTTAAATATGTAAAGCTAGTCTTTGATGTTAATACACCATTAAAAAGGAGCTGGGAAGTTCACACGTCTGTTCCTGTGTCGCTTGTCAAGCAGCAGAACAGCTCAAAGAGCAGCTTGTTGGTTTGCTGTATCAAACTCCCCTCAACAACTTTGGCATCCTGTAAAAAATTTTTGGTACCTGACATCTTCAAATTTTATAGAACCTGCAAAATCCATGGGAGGAAAGTGCACCTGCAGGGCTCGTGCCTTTCTGTGCCCTTTCTTCTTTCTCCAGCAGCACCAGCAGTGTGGTCCACATGAGCCTGACTCTGATTCTCCAGCAGTCCTTGGGGATGGAGGAATATCTACATCACCCTGGCAGTCAGAGTCCATGCACACTGACAATATTTTCCAACCCCAGGGATTATGTTTACAAAAATCTTTGAATATCAGCACAGTTAGGAAGTAGTTCTGTACTGTAGTTGAGACTACAGTACTTAAAGGGAAAATGAATTTGTCATTGTGGATTTTACTTTAGCCAGGATCAAGGTGATAACAATTAATCAAAATTCTTAAATGGTTCCTGGCAGCAACTTGTGCAGCTTTTTAGTTTTTCTTCTGAACTCCTGTTAATTGGGAAAAATGTGCAGCAGTTTCACTTATTCTTCTAAAAGGTGCACCATGGCTGCTTTCATTTCTCCCATTTCTGAAGTGAAAAGCTTCACTGAAGTATCAGGAAATCATCAGTGCCTTTCAGAAAATAAAACAGGGTAGCTTAGGCATTTGAAACAACTTTCAGCTTGAAACAGACAGTTGTGCTGACAGCAGCTACCTGATCCAAGTAATGGTCTATCTTTCACCCATAACAAGTAGGACACAGGTACAATACATATGCTTTTGGCATAGACAAGTGAACTGCATTCCCATTTTTAGGGGAAGATCCTCATTAGCATTGCTGTACTGATATAAGTGAGGCAACATGTAAGGCATGCACACACTGATTACCCTGCAGTACTGTGCTGAAAGCCAATTTTTTCCCCCTCATAAATAGGCCAAATTGGTGTTTCTACACCACTATGTTATCTGCTGTCTTAAGAGGGTTGTTCTTTCCTTTTGGCATAGGAGTGGAGCTGCTTTCAAAAGAAGATAAACAGGTACAAGCCATTGACTTTCCATACTCAATTATATCCTCATCTTCCCAAGAGTTTTGAGGAGCTTATTATTATAAAAATAATGATAATTTTATCTTTGCAAATATTTGTCTCTGGCTACTTTTAGTCCATGACTCTCCCAGATCCAAGTCAATTCATTCCCATAGCAGCAGGAGAACTGAAGCAGGAAAGACAATTTCTGTTCTCATGAATGAAAAACTCAGGATGAAATTTGTCCCCTTCTTGCAGGAGCAACCCCCAGCACGTGGTTTTGATATTAAACCCATAATTTATTGTGAGTTAATAAACTGATGCCTGGTTTGAGCATCACTAGGCAGGGACAGAGCACCAGGCACAGCTGATTGATGCTACTCTTAGTACCAAAATTGTCCTAGATATCAGAAATCGTTTACACTGTTTATAATTTTTCAGCTTCTAAAAATAACACTCCAGTATGCACTGTCTCATCTCAGAAACGAGTAAAACAAACATCAGAAATCAGGGAAATAACTATTTTCTGCTTTTAGACATATCGTCAACTACATGAGAGTGGCAGACAAAGACTCCATCAACAAATTTGTACATAAGGAAATGGATTTGCATGTAAATAATTATTATGAATGTTAACTAGCTGCACACATCATCAGGAAAACATCAGGGAGGTTTGTTTGTGGAGGCTAGACAAAATACATTTGCTTCATGCTGTTCTTTCATGGTCATTTTTATCGGAAGCACAGTTTATAGAGGCATGGCAATCATGTATGTTTCACTGTAAAAGCACCAAGTTTCTTTGGAAACAGTATCAGGCTCTCTGCAGAAAAACAAAGTTGGCCCAACTTCACAGTTATCAACCTAAAGTTGAAAATATTCCCTCTTTTGGAATGTCTTGATGTTGTTTATGTGCACCTTTCTGGAAGTGATTTCCAGTGTAGCGAAAAATAATTAACTGCTAGAAAGTTGAAGGTTGAAATTACTTCAAATGGGATCTTGCCAAGGATTTAGCAAACAAACTGTTATTTATTTCAATATTTTCATCATGGTGAAGGAAAAATGTCCTTAGATGAAAACTTAACCACCTTGATTATTGGATGATACTAAAACTGTAAGTGATGAAAAGGATGTAGTCTTGCTGGAGTCTCTCTAGTTCACATGGTAGCATTTCCTGGCAGGAACAGTCTGAGACAGCTTTTATAACCCAAACTTCAAAGAGGCCTCACCTCCATCTCCAGTTTTTCAGTTGTTTTCATGAAAAACTCTGCCTCTGCAAACAGAAAAACATGGGTTTCCAGTGAAAATTTGGGTCCATGGTGCCATAGAGCTGATAGGCATTACATTCCTGGGAAAACAACTTTCATGCTCAGGAAGACCAGCACTCTGCTGTCCTCCTGCTGAGTGGGACATGGACACCAAAGGCACAGGGGGCTGTGTTTGAGATCCACATAAATCACTCAAAGGCAGGTGCCAAGAGGGTAGTGCCGGATTCTTTTCGGTGGTGCTCAGTGACAGGACAAGGAGCAGTGGACAAAAATTAAAACACGAGAAGTTTAACAACATGGAACCATGGAAGATCCAGAGTTGAAGGACACACATGGTCATCAGGTCCAGCCCATGGCCCTGCCCAGACAATCCCACCCTGTGCATCCCTGGGAGCATTGTCCAAACACTCCTGGAGCTCTGGCAGCCTTGGGGCTGTGCCCATTCCCTGGGGAGCCTGGGCAGTGCCAGCACCCTCTGGGGAAGAACCTTTCCCTGATCTCCAGCATAAACCTCCCTGGCACAGCTCCAGCTGTTCCCTGGGTCCTGTCTCTCGGCACAGAGATTGGAGCTGTCCCTCCACTTCCACGGGGAACAACTTCTTTCCATGGAGGGTTGCTGAGTCCTGGAACAGCTGCCCAGGGAAGGTGTGGAGTCTCCAACTCTGAAATATCCCAAACCCACCCGTGTCACCTCCTCGGGGTGACCCTGCCTCGGTGAGGGCTTGGACTGCATCATCTCTAGAGATCCCTCCTAACCCCACCGATCCCACGATTCTGTGTTTGTGCATCTGTGATCTCACCGGGCACCTCCCGGATCAGAGCCCCTGCCCAGCGACACCGGGATCCGTGTGCGGGATGAGCGGGGGCGGTACCCCCGATTCCCTGTGCGGATGATGNGGGAGCCCCCTCCCATTCTCCGCAGGGCCGCTCCCGCCGCCGCTTCCCCGCTTCCCTTTCCATTCCCTTATTTCTCGTATCCTGACCCCCCTCGCCGCCGCCTCCGGGCGATGTTTTATTCATGGCCCGGCGGGCTTTGTGCGGAGCGAGCTGGCCGGGAGCGCCGGACCCGCGGCAGCGGCGGGGGAATGGCTGCGGGG
>VYXD01011337.1:426258-597526 GCA_013397195.1 Hylia prasina | reverse complement strand
GAGCCGCTCTCCGGCGGGTTTTGGATGTGTAGCTGTGTGTCGAGATCTATTTATCTGTGTTCTTTTTCGATGTTCGGCAGCAGCGTATTGCAACACCGACCGCTTGTACGCCGGGCGGCACTTACACCATCACCGAGTTAACTGTAGATGTCAGACTGTGCTTGCTCTGGGGTGATGTCAGATTGGTAATAACGCGCAGAAATGGGAATTCGGTGCGGGCAGAGCGTGATGGAGACGGACAGACCCAGCTGGCGCGGCCAGACCCGGCGGAGCCGCTCTGTTCCCCGGTGCAGGGCCTGCTGCGGGGGCACTGCCCCGACGCGGGCGGAGCGTGGGGGCACCGCGATAATTAGCAATTATTTGTGGGTAGCTGCGGACTCGGAGCGGCAGATATTTATGCCTGGAGCAGAGATACTTGGCTGGTTTTGCCTTACAAAGGTATTCAGGCGTGTTTTGGTTAGAGAGTCGGCTGATGCCTGTCTCGTCTGCCAGTTGTGCCATAAGGCAACCTCCTCGGGTATCATCAGTCCAGAGGAGGAATTCTGTTGTGTGCTGTGGAAAGCTGGCTGTGATCAATAGGCAGCGTCATGTTAGCTCCTGATACCGCCTCTTGATTTCTCCCGAGCTGATCATGGTCCAGTGAACTAAAGCTGAGAGATGCTGAAACACGTCCCTCACCTTATTCAGTTCCCCATTCGCCTGCCCTTCACTTTCCCTGTGCCCTGGTTGGTTGGATTTCAATGGAAAAATTCTGGTTCTGAGCCTGTTCAAAGAAATCTGTGTGTTTTGATTTTACTTGTCTAACTTGCTGTTTAATAATAGCTGTGAGGCTGAAGATCCCAGGGGCTGGGGGTGTTTACCCTTCTGTACAAGTGAAGTTAACCGATACTGCTTGATGCTGTTTAACCTTGTATTATCTTAGGTGTTGTACGATGAGGCAGCTTGATTTGTTTAAGGCTTTGTGATGAGGCAATGCAATAATAATTATAAATCTTCTAATTGTCTGAAGCATCTTTAAATGCTACTCTGTCTTGGGAGGTGCTTCATGTGTGTTTGTTCCCAAGAGGCACAGGCATGGATGAGCAGGGTTTGATATTAATCATCTTCATTTTGGGGTGGGAGGGTGGGAGCAGTTTGGCACAGTTGCTTTAAGTTGTAATTTATGGGTGTGATGTCATGTGCTAGATAAGCTTTCATAGGATCTGCCACGTAAATTATGGCCTTTGTTTATATACGTGCAATTACATGTTTTGAAAATCCACGTTTGCTTGCGAGCCTGCGCCCGAGCTGTGAATGAGATCCAGCAGAATGTGCTTCAGTTGCGCAGTGGAGCTCAGAGGTTGAGAACATTTTGCTTTGCCTTGTGCTTGCAGCCTGCTCCAGGTGCAAATGTGCTCCGTGGCATCCGCATGCTGTGATGTGCGTGGTGGTTGGCTGCCAAAGCAGTGGCCAAGTGCTTTGTTTATTTTCTTCTTTCTCTGTGACCAGGTTTGTTCAGTTTCTTAGAAGAAGCGGGGTGCTGAAATGACTGATTTCAACTAATGTGTGCCGGAGAGAGCAGCTTGGTTATTTCAGGCTGCTGTGGTTTGTTATGCAATCAGATTAACAAAGGTTGAAATGATCATTCAGCTTTGGGTAAACACAATCTATAGAGCAGCGTGGATTAGGGCAGCTGTTTACATCAGGCAGATCTGCTGCGCTTGGCATGTTGCAAATATTGGACGGAAACACAGTGAGTGGACACAGTAATGTACTAAATACATTTTTAGCAATCTCTTTGGGATTGTGATGTACTTACTATCGATTGTCTGTGCTCCAGGAGCTCCTGCAGTGCCTTGGGTGCTGCCTGCACGCATGGGCAAACTTACTTTCGGCTTCATTTAGTTGACAATCCAAGGCCTCGTGGAACGTCTTTGTGCGCAGCCGGTGGTGCCTGGGGTTCTGTGTGGGCTCTGGGTTACTGCAGGCCAGGGGTTGGGTCAAGCAAGATGACCAATGCTCAACTGGAAGCTTCCTGAATTAAACAAAAAATACAATTCCAGCCACGTTTGCTGAAGCTGGCAGTCCCTCAACCGGTCCATTACTAGTTGGCCATTTCTTGTCGTCGTTGTGGAGGTAGCATTGCTGCAGTGAAGGTTTTCAGGGCTTGTCTCCCTGAATCTGCTCAGCGAGGAGGCGATGACGCGCAGGCCGCGCCGCAAAGGTTGGCGCAGGCATCGCTGCCGTGCTGGAGGTGACACCGGGAGAGAGGGGAGCTGAGAGGGGAAGGGGCAGGCTGGGATGTGGGGGAAGTATCCGGAGTGTGGGGAGGTGTTGGCCAGCGTGGACTTCTCCATGTGTGTGTGCAGTGCCTCGCTGGGACCCCCGTCTGCAGCTGCGCTGCGGTGGGCTCGCCTGGGCTCTGCAGCTCTCGGAGTGCATCTTGTTCTCAAAATACAGGATGTGGTGGCATCAAGTGTTTGGGGGAAAGGAGGAAGGAGCAACTCCTGCAGTCAGTTTTCCAGAGGCCTTTGTTTTGTTGTGGACCCTGAGCCTTCCAATCTTCGTCTCACTCAGGGAAAGGTATGGGACCCTCAAGGGTGCTGCTTTTCCATCCTCTAGCAGGGGATGGAACAGGACTACATTTTGAATACATGTTCAAAAATACTCTGGAAAGAGTTTATCATTATTATTGTTATTTATTTCCTTGCTGGCTGTGTTTAATTCTATATAAGCAGATACGTAGTTGCAAAACGATTCTACCAGCACTTGCAAATGGCCATCACGGTGCTACTGGCTGCTCTGTGTGCTGTATAACATTTGTGATAAATGTACACAAGCACATTTTGGGTACACAGGAGTCTAAAGAGGTACTTCAGGGAATAGGTAGTATTATTAAGGCTGTGGTGTTGTAGGATGTTCAGAGGAGGCAATGTGATATGCAATCAGTCATGTTAAGACTATTTCTTTTACTGGTATGAGTTTATTTCTGCTCTGATTTATTAACAGGTTGGTCTCTTGTCATCTTCAATCTTGTGTATGAAGTAAGAGTAATCATTCTGTGTCAGACTAGAGGTCTGTCTAGCTTGGTAGCTCTTCTGATGAGACCATTCCCAGGTGCATAGAAAAACTGGATCAGTGAAGTTCTCCTGGTAAACCCTTGTAGCAGACGCCACTCTAGGAGACCTTTGGGCTGTCAGTTCCAGGGAGGCTTGTGTGTTCAATAGCTGCTGATGGATTGTCTTCTCTAAAAAATGTCTTAATTAATTTTGAAAAGCTTCATGGCATTAGTGTTCACAGCCTCTTGTGCTGGTGAACTTCTGGTATAATTGTCCAGTCTGAAAAGGATTTTATTATTTCCATTTTACAGTTTGCCATTTGAGGTGCTTGTGATTTTATCTGAATTCTAGAAGAATATATTTCTTTTTAGATTTTTACACAGAAATGAAGATAACTGCTTTATATTTGCAGTGAGGTATAATCCTGGCCCTGTTTACAGTCACCTTTCATGGACAGATACTGTTATGGCTGTCATATTTAGGTGACTGCATGCAAAAAGAAAGTTCAAATACAAGAAGTGATTTCTGCACCTGTGCATCCTGTGGTGAGATTGGGGTGAGTCTTGATTCAGAAACACTCAGATGACTAAAGAATTGCTGCAAGCCAAGGGGCAACTTCACCAACGTTTTTGGAAGATTTACCAAATTAAATCTTAGCAAGGGATCTGGTACAACATTTTATGGGATGCATAAGAATGCAGAGAACAGAATTTAAAATTGGTATTAAAGAGCTTGAAGTTACATAATACATATTCTAGTAAGTGCCTCATGATGCAGAAACAGCAGTAACTCAGTCCCTGAACTGTTGTATAGGTTGGCTTCCACCACACCATCCTCAACCATTTCAGGAATAGATGGGTGGTAGCAAAGTTGTGGTTTAAATTCCACTTTTTCTTTGCATGGCAGGGAAGCAGGATCCTTTGGCTGTGAATTGACCTACAGTATTTGCTTTTGTGCTGGTGGTTCAGGAGTCTGGGTTACAGGAGCCCTCTGGGTCACAGACTTCTGGATACTGGTGGTAAAGTTGTGTTTGGTTTTTTAAAAGAAGCTCTTCACAGGCTGGTAATTTATTACCAGAATCATACAATCAAAGAGTATCCTGAGCTGGAAGGGACCCATGAGGATCATTGAGTCCAACCCTATCCCTGCACAGACACCCCACCAATCCCACCCTGTGCATCCCTTGGGAGCGTTGTCCAAACACTCCTGGAGCTCTGGCAGCCTTGGGGCCGTGCCCATTCCCTGGGGAGCCTGGGCAGTGCCCTTCTTGTGGCGGCTTCTGAAATCCTGTTGATAAAAATGGGTAGAATTTTCATGTTTTTAAAGCAAATAGAAATTCTTCATCTTGTCATTTTTACTACTGTTCCACCCTTAAGCCTGTAAACTTATGATTAAAGTGGGTGGAATTTCAGCCTGATGGTTTACGGGTGGGATAATAGTAGAGACTGACCAGACAAACATTTTGTACATAATGATGCTATACACAAAAACAATATATGGGTATGGATAAGATCTCTGGAACAGTGTTAATCCAACAACATCCCTTGCCTGCATATCTGCTGTTGCTTGCTTCAAAGGAAGGTAGTAATGGAGTGAAGAGATCTGAGTTCCAAGTGATTTAAGTGGAGTATTGATCCAGTCCTGAGCAGACTTCAGGCAGGGCTCTGGGTTAGGAGTTTGGAGAAACAGGTTTTTAAACCATTGTGAGCTCCTAATTTGTTATCTGAATAAGAGAAAACGTGGAGTCCTCTTTTCTTTTGGTGGAGCCCTGTCTGTCTCTTTGTGTTTTGAATTATTTACAGAGATTCTTGTCTTAATGTGTGGCATGTGCTTAGGAAATCTGGGGCCCTATTTTGGAGAATAAAAAACCCCAGTGAACATGTCTGAAAGCATCAGGAAGGGATCAGAGGCTGTCCTCTTGCTATGAAAGTGGCCTCAGTTTCTTCTGCTGTCTCTGAATCTTTAAGAGAAAAGCACAGACTTTATCTGTCAAATTTGGAAAAAGATAAAGAGCAAGTTCACTTGAAATATGTATTTAATAGGGAAAATTTCCCAGGATCTATATATACAGGTGGGCATTTTCCCAAAAGTATGTTAGGTGTTGAGGCCATAAAAATGCTGCTGACCAAAATTTTAGCCCTGAATGTATCTATAAATACCATAGCCTCACCCCTTTGGCTCTGTGAAATTATATGTAGCTGGAATGATTTCATACATCAGGACATAAAAGGACCTTGGTGAACTTGTGCTTTTATAATAAACAAGGAAAAGTTTATCTAGGTTGCCCAGTTTATCCACACAAAGACAGCTCTTTACTCGGGGAGGGGGAGGTACTTACCTCTTAGACTTTCTTCAGGATTTTTATCTCATCCCGTCCCAAGATTTTATTAATAAAAGCAAAACAACTTTAATGTTTGTGCATTTGGGCAGACAGAGCTCTGCGTTTTGGAGTCATGGCTAATTAGATTTGTGGAGCCTGTGCAGTTTTGGATATTGGGCAAGGAGACTGTTTTTGCAGGAAGACACAGAGGAAGGAACACTTTGCTCGTATTCCCTTTTCTGCAGTGGCAGCAGCATTTTCCATGCCCTGTGCACGTTCACGGCGTTGGTGTGCTGTTCCTGGGGAAGCAGGCTTGTTGAAGTTCACCTTTGTGTTTGGAGCGTTCCTTTTAAATTGCTATT
The DNA here is from genome assembly GCA_013397195.1 of Hylia prasina. Lineage (NCBI taxonomy): Eukaryota > Metazoa > Chordata > Aves > Passeriformes > Sylviidae > Hylia > Hylia prasina. Next base: position 591,806 of record VYXD01011337.1, on the reverse strand, counting down.
CAGTAAAGCTCTGAGTGGCAGACATTTGCAACTTCTCCAGTGGGAAACAGTCTGAGGGAAGAATCGTCTGGTAAACCAAAACAAATGCTGTCTTTCTAAAGGCTGGTAATGGGCTGTAAGCCCATTTCTGCTTCAACTTTGAGGGATGACTAAGATGTTTCTCTGTTCTGGCAATATCCACTTTGGATCCTGCTGCTTAATTTCATCTACAGGCTTGCTCACCCCAGCTGCATCTTGAAGGGAGCGCAGCTGACGTGCAGTCAATGCCCTGGCGGTGCGTGCAGGAGCCGCTCTTTTGTTGGCGATGGATGTGCCGGGCTCCGGGGCGTTCTCTGAGCCGGGTGTCTGGGGCTGTGCCTTGGGCTGCTGAGCATGGCCAGCCATGTGATGCTGAAGGACAGGCTGCTGCTCCTCTCCTCCAGTGCCGCCGTGCCTCCTCTGTGCGTGCAGTACTTGCGGTCTGGTGGATGCCCGGAGGGCTCAGCTTTCCCTTCCGAGCCTTCATTTTTGCAGGAATCTGAAATAGCAGAGCTGAGGCTGCTGAATAAGCCAGACTGAATCCAGGGGAGCAGATCTGGCTCTCCCCTTCATCTGCCTCAGAAATGTGGAGAGGAGAAACTCCTGCGAGTACTTCAGGGAATTGTTTGATTAGTGGGTGAAAGGAAAGCCAGCCAAGGGTTTTCTAATCCCGTCTCTATTATTTTTACCACTCAAAGGTCTAATGGATATAATTGTTTTTTCTTATGATTTATGTTTAAATTACTCCCTGGTTCTCAGGTGTGGGAGTCTATCAGCAGGGCTACTGAAATTAAAATCAAAACCTTGTGATGAACAAGCTCCTGAGATGATCTCTCTTTAATAGTAAGAGGCAGCTGTGTTCTTTCTGCTTTGGTCATGTTGGATAAGGTGTATCTTTGAGATTAAAAAGTCCTGATGCTTATGGGAGGAGGGGAGTGTTTCTTTTGTCCCCAGCATTGCAGCAGAAATGCTAATTAAGTACCAAACAAATTGGGTTTGGGCAAATTTGCCTTTGCTATGGCAGTGAAAATGTTTTGTTTGAGAGAGCTACGCAAATTACACCCGCAGGGGTTCACACAGAGATAAATCTGCCCCTGGCTGCCCCAAATCTTCCTGCTTCAGTCCACAGAAATATGCCAGAGAAGCTTTGGGAATGGCAAAGAGTCAGTGAGCATGTTCTGGAGCAGATTGTGTACGGGCACAGCCTGAGCAAAGACGTCACAGTGAGGAGTGACGGTGATCCCAGCGCAGAGAGGCTCTGTCAGTGGGACAGGCGTGTCGGGGTGAGCAGCTCCAAATGTGGGGATGCTCTGCTGGCCTTCCCCAGTGACAGGACTCTGAGCTGGATTTTCCTGTGGCTACCGTTCTGCATCTTTGGCATTTTGGCAAGAGAAAGACTGTTTTCTGAAAAATTAAACCTTAAAACACGGAATAAGAGACCTCAGTCTTAGTAACAATGTTTAGGAAAATAATAAATGCTCAGCCTTGTGAAGCTGCATTTAGTTGTACATTTATTTGGGGATTTTTTACAAGCATAATGGAAAATTATGCACTCGACTCTTCCCAGAGTTGCCATGGGATTCAGGGAACCTAATTTCCCTAAGACTATGAAAATCCCAGGCTTTGCCATGTAATTTTTGTTTGCCTTTACACTTCTGTGCTAGTCTCCAAGCCTTCTTTCATCCACAGCAAATGCTTGGGTTCTGCAACAGAAATAGTTTAAAAGCCAATGATTAGAGAGAAAAAGAGCTGGAGCTTCTTAGATGTCTGGGGACTGGAGGAAGTAGGATTAATATGGCATTAAAGCAGAAATTTGTGAGAGAAGCTTGGCCAAGTGACTGGCTGGAGGGAGGGGGGGATTCGTGAAGTCAAAGTCACTTCTTCAGCCAAAGGGGGATCAGGCTGATATATTTCTGACAGGGTGTTTTGCCTGGCCTCTCCCACGGACTCTGGGTAGCTGTCACATACTTTCTCTGCAGTTGGTTGGCATTCTGAGAGATCATGCCTTAAAAAAACACTCTCAGAATGAGCAGCTTTCCAGAAGGTCATTGGAAATTTAATGCTACAGCGTAATGAGGTTTGTGAGTTACCTGTAACACAAATAACAGTGCTGACGAGTTGCTTTTCAATTATTAATTCTTGTACAGTAAGTTGTTGGCCATTAAGATGGGTTGTCTATGCAAAGTGATTCCATAAAATGCAAATTATTAGCTTCTATGTGGGTCAGAAAACATTGCATACTTGGTGTAACTCTTGTAGTTAAATAGACTCCTTTGCTAAGCAAATAATTTAAGCACTGGTTACTCTCAGCATTGTCAAAAACATACATGAGTTCTTGCTGAGTGTAAATAAAAGGGTTTCAGGTTTAAGTGATGACTGCAGGATTTGGCTTAAAAGCTATTTTTGGGCCACGGGCACAGCCCAAAGCCGGGCGATGTATGTGGTTCTGCTCCTGGAACGGCGTCAGGATGGAGGATGACTGAGTCACCCCTGCAACTTCCTCGTTGCTCCAGAAAGGTGGTGATTTATTGCAGCTCCGTGTCAGCAGCAGATCACCGTCCACCCGCGCTGATTCAGCCGCCCAACTCCGCTGGGAGTTCGGGATGTGCCCTGGGTCCCTCCCAGCTCCGTCCCACCCAGCAGCTGCCGAGGGTGGAAACACCAAGGGCCAGCGCCCTTCCTGCCCCGTGTCCAAGCGCCAGCCAGGCCGTGGCCTCGTGGATACGTGGGATTGGGATGGCGTTCTTGCCGAGTCAGGGAAGATTGGCTGGGCAAAGCCTCAGGGCTTTGGGCTTCTGAAGGTGCTGAGGTTGAAGCAATAGCAAATGTGGCAGAATCAGCACATAGTGATGTTGCTGCTCGGTGAAAAATTTGGTCCAAACCCTTCCAGGCCCTGCCCTGGCTTTCCTTTGTAGGCAGAACAGGTTGGGCAGCAGCACAGGACTAGGGAGACTACACAAAACAAGGGGGAGTTCACTGAAGGTGTTCATTAAGTGTAACGTGTTGAGGGCTCCTGTTTTTCTCCTCCAAAAGAAAGCCCAAGGTGCACACCCCCACCAAGTCTAAAGACCTGAGTTTGAAATAAAACACTTCATTTCAGGTACAGGAATGACCTGGCTGTGGTGGAGACTAATGACAATGCTTGCTCTCTTCTCTTCCACCCCTCTCCCAAGAGCTGCTGTTATCCTGGGAAAGCACATGAAGAACCCACTTGCTCGCTCTTGTCGTCACAGCCCTTATCTCTTTAGTGGAGAGTAAATAACCAGGATAATTGTGTTTCTGTATGTTTGTGCCCTAAGCCAAATGCAGAAGAAACAACTCTTTTCTGGGGCATTTTTGCATCATCCTGTGCTTTGAAAAGGCACAGACAGGCTGTTGTTGGCCATAATCAGCATCAGCTGCTTTCCGAGGTATGTCTCGCCAAGCAGGAGGCAAGTTCTGATGCAGTCCTGGTCAGAGGCAGAGGTGGGAGGGAAGATCCCCGGTGAATTAACCATGCCATAAGGATAAGGAAATTATCCTCCAAAATCTGTGGGCTTTCCTAGCGTTTGGGGTCAGCTGAATATCCTCAGGAATAAAAATTGCAAATAAGAGTGGGGACTTGAATCCTGAAGACTTCTGGATTTCTGTTTCATGGTTGCTGCCTGGTGAATGGCGCTGTCCAGTTTGCTGATGGATTCTTTCAATGGGTAAATTGGTGGCCTCTTTGCTTATGAAGTGTTCAATTTCCCATTCTTCTTTTCCTTGTCTATAATTTTCCATTCCTTACCTGCTGCTGTCTCCCCTGACACATCATGAACATGCCTGAATTTTTGTATTGAAATGTTTTTACTGCTTTCAAAATACTAAGTGTGACTGGGTGTAAAAATGAGCTTCAGCCTCCTGCTTCAGTGCCACTGAAATCAAACTCTCTGAGCTAGCATCCATATCCATAAGGTTTTTTCCAAGTGCAGACTAAGCTGAGGTGCTGACTGTGGGAATGCTGACCAATGTTGAGGGAGGAAAAACCCCAGCACTGGAGGAGTGCAGGGACCTTTCTGTACCATCAGACTGCAGGACTGGTTTTGGGCCTTGATTTAAATGTCAAAGGAGTGATGGGAAGCAGAAGATGGAAGTGACTTTGGCCCTTAAGGCAGAGTATGCCTGTTGGTGGTAGGGGTTGGAAGCTGTCTCCAGTCTCCAGTTCCTCGTTCCTACCTGGTCATTAGCCACCGGCTTGAGTAGGTTGAAGGACTTTAGGTGCTCTAGGACTGAGTTTAAAACTGGTGGAAATAACAGTGGGCTCAAGGGCAGTGCCTCAGATCTTCAGTTGTTTGTACTTAACTGGAAATGTAGGAGTGCTGTGTGCCTCTCTCTTTGGCAGTTCCCCTGGTTTCTGTCCTGTTTGCTGCTTTGTTTTAGGGAATATTGGGGAAAAAAGAGAACAAGCATGCACTGGTAAAATGGTTTCAAAGCCTGTGATAAGGAGGAGAAAATGTATGTGCTTCCAGATATTGCTGGAATAGGAGAAAAACGACATGGGGTAGGGAATGGTGCACTGGGGTGGGAGTTGGGAGACCACAGCTCTTTTTTTCCAGGGGGCTGTGGAGCTGCTATGATGGGAGCTGCCCATCCAGGCTCTCTGCAGCCACAACAGTGTCTTTGTGGCAAGACTCTGAGCTTGATCTGTGCTTTGTTATCACAACAAGAACTGTTTCTTTTTCTTGCTTTTGAAGTGGGATGTTTTGGGGTGGTGTGTGTATTTTTTTTTTTTAATGCAGAGTGAAATCTGGATTATTTTTGAAAACCCTTTGATCAGCGTGAACCTCAGTAGCTTATNTGTTATCACAACAAGAACTGTTTCTTTTTCTTGCTTTTGAAGTGGGATGTTTTGGGGTGGTGTGTGTATTTTTTTTTTTTTTAATGCAGAGGGAAATCTGGATTATTTTTCAAAACCCTTTGATCAGCTTGAACCTCAGTAGCTTAATTCCATTCTCATAACAGATTTGCTTGTCAAATACTATTCTTAAGTTCAGAATTACGACAGAGAGTAATTCTCTGCTGTCTTGCTGTCTATGACAAGTACTAATGCTCAGAGTGCAGTCCTGGGGCTGGGGTGTGCATCCCTATTTCCTGATGTTTTTCAAAGCTTCACCTCCACAGGGCGAAGGCAGTGCTGATGGACTGCAGGGTTGTATTGCTAATAACTGTAGACAACAATTCTGACTCATTGGTCATGGAAAACAGAAGTACAATCAAATATTGTGGCTATGTTAATTTGTTTACAGATGGGAAAATTTGTGTAAATCATGGCAGATGAGGTTTAGCACATGTCTTTCTGGTCATCCTCTTTAGAAGGTGTATGGCTCCCCTGCATATCTGGTGTTTGGTTGTCCCCCAGCTTCAGCTCCCCATCACTTTTCTACAGTCCCTACCTACCTCATACACACTGGACTCTTTAGGTACCTTGGGCTAAGCATGAATTAAAAATTAACTTCTGGGATGAAGTTCAGAGTAATGAGTGGCCACTGTGATGCCCAGGAAAGGAGGTATTCACAGATGTTCATAGCATGACTTGGGTTGGAAGGCACCTTGAGAATTACATTAATTCCAACCCCCTGGAATGGCAGGATCACCTTCCACTAGACCAGGTTGCTCCATGCCTTGTCCAGCCTGGCCTTGGGTATTTCACGTTGGCTGACTCTTCCTTTTGGGTTAAAGGCAGAGCCTGAGCATGTTGTGTCCGGGTTGTCACCATCCAGAGCTGGTGTCAATAACCAGAAAAATGACACAGGGAGTGGGAGTATAATGTTGGTAAATGTAATAAACAAGGAGGTGGCAAGGTGGAGGGCTGAGATGGAATGTGAAGAGCTAAACAGCTGATGGCATGAGGCTGGAAACGTGTGCAGGAGAAACCGAGGCATGGCCTGGCAAAACCAAAAGGAGGCACTTGCTGTTGGAAAGGAAATTGTGTAAGGGCACAGGTGTGCTTTGCATTGCTGTCTCAAGGTGTGTGGTCGGGAGCAGAAATGATCAAATGCTTCTTTCTCCTGTCCTTCATACAGAGTGTGTTATGAATAAAAACTTTCTGAGTGAGTGCTCAGGGACAGAGCTGATTTCTGTAGGCTGCCATGGCTTCATGTTGCTTTTCCTCATTGTGCACCCTTCTCTTCTAATAGATACAGTTACAGGTGACATGCAGTTGGGCTGGATCCAGACAGAAAATTTGTCACTTGAATCATGCTGAACAGCACTACTAGGTATGGGCAAGGCAGAAGAGGAGAGATGCAGTCAGGGTTTTTCTTCAATTCTGAAATATTAAAGATCAGCCAAAAAGCTTGTAAATATTCCAGTTGTGAACTGCAGTGATTCTGTTTAATGCACTTTACTGATCTTCCTGTCATCTCTTCCAGGGGGAAATGTTAATATTCCACTTAGGAGCAGTATTTCTTTTGATCTCTGGCTGCACCCCTTGTTTGTTCCCTAAACCTTCTCTCTCTCTACCACAAACCACTTAGATAATCGGTGTTATAGCAAAATAATCACCACTTGCATTAGTTCCCTGGTTCTCAGTGGTGCTGGTTTGTGTTCTGGGATTTGATTGCAAGACAGACAAGTAGGTAAGTAAGTAAAAGGCAAAGCAACAGCAACAAGAAAACAAAGGAATTGTATTTGATTAAAATCCATTTTACTATGGCACCTTATAACTGTAGCTAATCAAGTGTGTGTTTTGGGGGGAGAAGTGAGGTTATGGATGAAGTTTAATGGATGAGCCTTCACTTGTTAAACTTGGGATGGGGCTTGATTGAAGAAATCAGTCTCATTGTGGCATGGACACACTGTTGGGTTAAGAGGGAGCACTGGCGCTGTCTGTGGGAATGCAGTGATTTGTGATTCCAGTAGCTTTGGCTGGTTCAAGGCCCTGCTCTGTAGATGGAGGCTTGTTGGTATTTCTGTTTCATGTCCCCACCCGTGCTATGTGGTGTTGTAGTGACCTGCAAAAGCCAGAGCAGCACGAATTTCCACGCAGTTTCATGTTGCCACTTGTGCTGGCACGTGGGATGTTTTACAGGAGAGGTCCTGGCAGGGCACCAAGGAACAAGAGCTGGCTTGTCAGCAGAGGTGGAAGGCACAACAGAGCTGGTGCAGCAGGGCCTCATGTCCAGGACAAGGAGCTCCAGTGCTGGTTTTGGGCAGGGAAGCTCATGTGTATGGTATCTGCAAAGTCTTAGGTAACATAAAGTTGTTCCATAGGGGTCGTCTTTATTAGTTTAAAATTTTGAGGTGTTTCTAAAAAGCTCTTAAGAAATTCCTTGGTTAATTTTGCTTCCAAGTAAAAAGGATGTTCTTATGGAGTTTCCTCTCACCAGCACTAGCACCATTGTCCATTCCTCTTCATTTTCCCCTCGCCACATTACCAGTTGTGTTATGTTGGTGCAAGGAAACCCCAGATGAGATCAGGCGGTGTTCTGAGAAGTGCAGTCATGCTTTTCAGCAAGGAGATTGGTTTTCCAAAGCTTACAAGGTGGGGAAGAGGGAAGGAACAAGGAAATGGACGGGAGAGCCCAGCAGCCATGATGGTCAGTCCATGTAGGCTTGCTACATTGCACTTCCTACTACTTTAATTGCTCTTTGAAGTGAAAAGAGTTGCCCCTGGACTTGAGTTGGGGTAGGAGAGGGTTACTACATGATGGTTTCTGTAGTCTTACACCGTTTCTGCTTTTGGTTTCTGTTGGGTGCAGGATGAAATGGACTTCGTGGACCGGATGTAGTTGCTGCGAATAACTGCATTGTCAACTCATCTTTAAAGTCTTGGGTGGGCTAGTGGGGTCTGTGTAGGATGGCTGGGGGGTTTGGGGGATTCCACTGAAGGCTCCCTAGAGAGGGAATGGCTTCTTCCTGTGTTTCTGTACATCCCTGGCTGAGCTTTTGGGATAACAACAGTTTGGGAAAGCAGAGGAATATAATGAAAGTTTGCTGTCAAATTTGAAAACAAAAAAGGCCTGTTTCTTCCATGGATATAAGAGCAAAGGGATGGGAAGGTGGAGCTTTCTTTTGCCTCTGCTGTGCTACTTGTCCTTTGCTTTCCTGTCTGTGAAATGGTATAAAAATGCCAACCACTGTTCAGTGCGGGGGAATGAAGGTGTAAAGTGCTTTCCCCTGTGCTGAAAATTCATGAAAAGGAGCAACTGTTCTGTTGGGTTTGGGGGGGGTTGCCTATCTTTCATTTGTTTTACATTGTTTTCTCATCTTCCTCTTCGATGAGTGCTGAAGGAAGTGGTGGTATTCCTGCAGTCTCCGGGGAATGATGGATTATCATCTGTTAAGGGACTGACAGTCTAATTGAAATGGTGAATTTTGAGCGTGCTCTGAGTGCACTTGTTCCTTGTGTGCTGTTACTCAGTGTCTGTGGTGTACGAATGTCTGCCAGTGACAAATCCTATTTTCATGTTTACAGACTTAATGATTTGTTTTGGTAAAACCCCCTTATTTGTATTCTCTTTGAAGCCAGTAGAAAAATTAATTTACTTTTAGAATTGGTCACTTTTTTTAAGATTGCATTTTTTTCCTCCAAAGCCTGCAAGTAGCATTTTTTCTGATGTTTTCTGCCTACTCAACTATGCACAACCAATGAGAATGTGTTCAGGCCTACTATAACTTGTATGGTAAATAAGCAGTTTATTCAATTCTCCATCAGATTACTGCCTTAGCTGAGGACAGTATAAATGACTGAAGTGATTGGGCAGTGAATCTAAGAACAAAGGGTTTGCCATGGCGAGTCTCCTGAAGTGTCTCTGCCACTTCTATGCAGATGTGGGAGTAGGGATGGTAGGAATGCATCTGTTCCTCCAAAGGAATTCTAATCAAAGGTGCAAGTGTCTGTAACTGAAGGTATATTTGTGACATTGAAAATAATAATCTTTATCATAGCTTCTAAGTACAATCATAGAGTCGTTAAAGTTTAGAAAGGTCTCTAAGATGTAGTCCTGCTGTTCCCCGAGCACTGCCAAGCCCTACCACTAACCCGTGTCCCCAAGTGCCACATATACATGTCTTGTGAATCTCCCCAGGGATGGTGACTCCATCCCTGCCCGGGGCAGCCTGTTCCAGTGCCTGACCACCCTTTGAATGAAGAAATTTCCCCTAATATTCATTCCAGTATTCCCCATCTAAACCTTCCCTGGCACAGTTTGAGGGTCTTCCCTGTCATCCTGTCCCTGTTCCTTGGGAGCAGAGCCTGACCCCCACGTGTTTGCACCCTCCTGTCAGGAAGTTGTGCAGAGCCAGAAGGTAATAAGGATAAATAAGAAGGTAATAAGGATAAATAAGAAGGTAATAGGGATAAATAGGTAGCAGGACTCATGCAGAGACAATAGGGCAGATTGCAGCATAGGACAGCTGTCCAGGTAAGCACCTGGTGTCCTGTGATGACCCTGAGATTAGCTTGGTCACAGACAGGGACGTTATCTGGGCTTGGTACCTTTTGCATATTCTGAATTAATTAGTGGTTTGTGTGCAAATTGAATTGGATGGCAGTAATTACTGTGGTGCCCGTGCCAAAGGAGAGTGTCCAGGCCTGTCAGGATTTCGGGAGGGCGGGTGGATGTTGTGCAGGCAGACCATGGCAGCAGGAAGTGCTGGGTTTAGGTTGGAATTTTCTGTTGAGTGCTTGGCACCAAGGCCTCACTTAACCCTGCCTTTCACTCTCCCCCCATTTTACGTGTGTTAATTTGCTTTAGGCCAAAAGATGTTGCTGCCAAACTTACTACCAGTGGAAGCCCATCTAAACCACGTTGTAGCATTGTACATATTCAGGCTCTTTGTCTGAGGTGATCTTCAGAAATGCAACACAACAACAGTGGCAAATGTCCTGGAGCTTTTGTCTGGAGCTGTGCAAATGTGTCCTGGCTGTGGGTTTGGTGTCAGCACTTGCCCTGCTCTTTCCATTCTCCTTTGCCTGCTTTGTGAGGAAGCAAACTTGAAGCAGGAGGAGAAGGTAAGTGGAGACTGAAATTAATATTAAGCACTTCTAGATTAATTTCACTGACAAATTCGCTGCTTGATTTCTGTGGGAGGAGCATTTGCCAGTACTTTGCCAAATTCTCCCAAAAAGGAGCTAGAGAATGTTAAGCAGAAACCCCACAGTATTTCACAGGAGTTTATTCTGTTGTTTCAGTAGTGACTCATCTCCAGAATGATCCATCCTCTTTGCTATATATATGTGGGGGGAAAAAAACCACTGACAAAGGTCTCAGGGCTGTCTCAGAGCTATACAAAAATGCAGTGTCCTGTTCAATTATTAGTTAAAGCATCTGAGTGTCTCAAGCCCTTAGGCAATTTTGAGAGTTACCTGGCAAAAGATGTTTGCAGTCAAACCTGGTTCACTTTTTGTTAAACATCCTGAATTTTTTTAAGAGTTTGGAATGAGACAGAAGTGGTAGGTATAGACAGAGGAAGAAGTGCTAGGTATGATTCTCTGAATGGACAGAATTGTTGTTTTTGAAACCTCAGGGATTGTTAAAACATCACTTTTTCCTTTCCGTTCATCACATTTTTGGCTAAATTGAAAATTAAAGATCAGCATTCCAGTGTGTTTGTTAAATGCTTTGCTTCCTGAGATGGCTGCTCAAAAAGCTGAGGGCTCTTGTCTCGATTTTCCTCCTGCCCCTACTCAGCATCCTCAAAAGGCATCAGTGAGTACAAAAACAGGAAAGAGGAATGATAAAGTGTGGGAATCATGGGAGTGCTGAGTTATGCCAGGAGGAAACAGCTCTAACGACAGCCTTGATGCTGGTGAAAAACAAATGGAGGTGAACTGACTTAAAATACTTCTGAAAATGGAGTTCTCTTTCTTGTCACATTGTTCTGTGACTTCTTCTAACAATTTTTAATGCAATAAAGAAGAAAGCACACTGGTTGTAGTGACTGAATGCTGACATTAATGTTTTAGCAAACACCTACACAGCATATATATGGACTGAATTATCTAAAAGGCTTGTTAGATGATAATCTGTGTGCAAAAGAAAGTGATGATGGTGATGGAAGCTGCTTAGAAACTGTGTGAAGGACTCTGGCTCCTTCTTGCTTTCCTTCTTCTTTTCATTGTTTTCTCCACAATAAAAATGTCCACTGTGTTTGAGGAGGACTTTTTTTTTCTCTGTCATCATTTTTTGTTGTTGTTTTGAAGGCCTTGAGACATTTTCCCCTGTTTTATCGTAGGAAAATTTTGTAGAGTGTACAGCCAGAGCTTTTGTGAAGTTCACAGAGCACGTGAAACAGTGGAGAGCAAAGCCATCCACCAGTGACAGTATTTGATCTACAGAACAAGCAGTTTCTGAGAAAAGTTGGGTAATGCTTGACTTGATTTTGTTTTGTTTTGCTTTGGTTTCTTGGCTTCCAAATCAGTGTTGAAAAATACCTGCCAACTGTAATTATTTTACTGGAAGTTTAATGCAAGGTCTAATTTTACTGGAAGCCTGGAGCAGAGGAGGAGACAGGGTTGGAGAGTGGCATCTGATGTGGAGCAATGGTGATGTCAGGCATATTTAAGATAAGTGAACTTGCTGTTAATAAAATAAACAACACAATGCTGCTTTTGGCCCACTATGGAGGTACTTGTGGCGAGCTGATCACTTCACTGCTGGACCAAAAGACTTTGCTGGTAATTTTGGTTGTCTTTCACCAGACCCTCTTGGCATATGTGTAACTTTGAGCCCTCAAGCTTGTTGTGGTTGAAGTATGTGTGTGTTTGAAGTGCTTTGTCTGAAAAGAAAATCAGTACTATTCTGATAAGGAGATGGGAAGTATTGAATTACTTAAAATACTAACTTTTCTCATGGGATTAAACTTTTCTGTTAAAAACTCACTATTGTGCTGGACTTTTTATACCATCCTGGTCATCCCTCTGGAGTTCTCTCTGTGTTCAGGGTGTGCTGCATTCACCTTGTGGGTCACTTATTTATTTGTTTATTTACTGAGTGAAAGATCAACCCCCCTTTTCAGACTCCCCAAATCTTTAGTTTAACTTTACTTGGCTAGTTATGTAGTGTTATGTAGTGTTCTGGTTTTGCTATCCATTGCAAAAGCACATGAGGAGCTTTAACTGCAGGACTGATACATTTCTGAAATTGGAGAGGTGATAAAAGATGGTGGTTCAGATGTGCTTTATGGGAAGCATTTACAGAGCACAAGGGTTGTGGCAGGAGCAGTTAACATTGCCTTTTAATAATTCAGGCAAAGTGTTTGGGAAGAATGCAGTGGGAAAATATTTTCATGTTGTTCTTAAAGGGAAGATAGAATCCATCCTGTGAGCATTGGGCAGGACAGTGACAGTGCTGGGCAAAATGCAGTTTCATAGCTCACTGTGAAAATGAAGAGGAATTAAGGGGAAAGATGAAGGGACAGAGGACTCTCCTCCCTCACCCACTTTTTTTTCAGGGGAAAAAAAAGTCAGACCTGTAGGTTTTCTCAGTTTACTCATTGAAAATAAACTTGTAAAGGTGTTCATAAACCACAAGGTTTATGTGATTTGTCTGGTTGAGCAAATCAGCAGAATCTGGTTAGGTAAGGAGCCAGGGAGGGTATTGCTGCCTTTCTTTTAAATTTCAGGTAGAACCTTAAAATTAGAGGTTGCTACAAGTCCCTCCAGCATGTTTCATATAATTTGATATTTACACACTGAAAGCCTGTCTAGACTCTTCCCAGTTGTGTTTATTATGTACAGCATCAATCACTGCATGTCTCTCCTTGTCAGTTTGTGTATATAAGATTCATCCTGGTCTATCTGCATCTCCCTTTTCCCCATAAAACTCCCCTCCAAAAGGCTTACTCCCCTTTTCCCATAAAACTGCTTTTATCAGGAGCCCAGCAGTGTCCTGAGCATTGGTTTAGACTATGAGCAGGGAATGTTTGAGCTGATGCTAGAGGCTTGCTGCGGAGACCTCAGCTGACTGGATCTGCTTCTGGAAACCATCTGGCATGTTTTAACAGAAGTTGGGGGAATGGGAGAGGAATCAGAAAAAGGTAAAACCTGTGGGTTGAGATAAGAATGGTTTAGTACTTGAATTAAGCAGTAATGATATTATTGATATTATTATTGTTATTATTATAATGAAAAGGGAGATCATTAAAGAAGAGAGTACAATCCAGACAGATGAGTGATCCCAGTGCAGTCCCTCAGCACCCACTGATGCCGAGCCCAACCCTCAGCAGCCCTTCTTGGCCAGCTGTCCCAGTTCTCACACTGGGTGTGACATCCCATGGTGTGGAATATCCCTCTGCCCTGGGGGATCAGCTGTCCTGGCCATGCTCCATCCCAGCTTCTGGTGCAGCTCCTCACTGGCAGAGCCTGGGACACTGCAGAGTCCTTGACTTGGGGTGAGCTCTGCTCAGCAACAACTGAAACATTCTCAGGCTGAATCCAAAGCTCTGCACATTACCAGCTACTAGGGAGAAAATTAACTCTCTCCCAGCCTAAACCAGGACACCATCTTTTGAGCTGAGGGTGATTCATTGTGTTCACAGGCTGAGGGCTGATCTATTTTAATCTGGATGTCTCTTTCCACCGATGCAAGACGGGAATTGTGGTACCCTCCATCTTCTGTGTGGTTCCCACCATGTTCTCAAAACTCAGCCTGGTGGCTGGAATGAGCAACATTTTATAGGGACTGGATGATAGTAGCTATAGTGTTTATTGTTAAACCCTGTTGGAGTTTTTTGTGTATGTGGAAGTAAAATTAGTTTGAGTGGGAATTCTGAATTGTCTTCTGTGTGACCTTGTGCTAGTGTTTGTTTGTTTATCTTCTGTTTTATGCTTTAATCACAAGCTATTTGGGGGAGCCTGCTCTTCCTCCATGTTTACAGCGTCCAGCACAGTGGAATTCTTTCTCATGCTGCTCCTGTGTGCTGCAGAAATTGAAGTAATAATGAAATTGCATGCAGCTCTCGTTCCTCTCCTCCACAAGCTGCTTTAAATGGTTCAACTTCTTGATTCTTATCTGCAGCCCTGTGAATTGTGCCTAGAATTGTTCCGAGCTTGTCTCAGCTCTCTGCTGCCTGTTTGGTAACAAGGGACACTGTTTACTTACATACTGGTAAACCCTTTATGTTAAACAGGAGCAGAAGCTGTTTGCTGTGTTCTGAGGAATTCAAGAAATCTTGAACAACAAACAGTTTTTCCTGTTTCTTTTCTAAATGCTGAAATATTTACTTCTTGTCTTAATCTTGCAGAGACATCCTTCGCAGTACATGTGTTTAAAAAAGAAGCAAATCTGAAATCTCTAGACAAGAGATTAGAAAGTAAAATTCCAGTTTGGAAGGTAGATACATTTATTCTCTGTGTTCATACTTGTTTACAGTAGATGTAACATTTGGTTTTGTTTTGATTTTTTTCCTATCCCTTGCTGCTTCTGGAAGTATTTTACATATTTAATTAACAGTTTCACATTTGAATTATTCCCCACTAAATTTTTACTTCCCATTATTGATCTCTTCTCTTCTGCTGTCATATGAAACACTTCAAGTACAAGAATTAAGGGAACACTGGAGCTCCTGTTTCTGCTAAGGTGTGTGGATGCAGCTTTGAGAGCATTAAAGGGCAGAAGAACAGCACAGAGTTCCTTATGAATAACTGAGTGTTGGTCCTCCTGGTGCTGCAGAACAGAGCATCTTGTCCTGCACATCTGCAGAGAGCCTTGGGAAAGAGCTCCTTCCATTTCAGGTCTCACTGACCTGCCTGGCAGAGCTTCTCTGATCCCTGTCTGTAGGACTAAAATGAAATGCCCTATTGCCAGTGCATTCCTGTTGTACAGAATACAAGAATTTGATTTTTGTGAGTGGCTGAAAACTAAGCCTGATTCAGAGAACTGTATCAATTTGTTTTCTCATTGAATGGAACTGTCTTCTTTCCTTTATGTGTAAAGAAAACACATGCACGCGAAAGGGGAAGATTTAATTGGTTTTTGGGGCTGTAATCCTACCAGAGCGGTGGTAATTTCCGTTATTGACTTCTGTTCAATTGATTGGAAACAACGCATTTTTTTTTTCCAGACTATGTTCATATTGTGCTCTGTGACCATTACATGGCCTTTTTCTTCCTGACCCATGGTAGAGCAGATATCTCTGTTGCTGGATGTTTTCCCTGGTCTGTCCTGCCTTGCTCTGTCACAGCCTTGGGTGCAGTTTCCCTGGTCCTTGTTGCCTTTGAGGGTCCTGATTCCAGCTGTGCTGTACAGATAGTTTGTGGTAACCATTCTTGTTTATACCAGGGTCAGGATGTTTGGAGCATGAATCTATGTTCCCTGCTGTTCTGATATTAAGGCTTCCCAGTGCAGAGTGGTAAATGTGTCATCATGACCTGGATGTGCATCTCTGCGTCTTCACCTGGAGTCACAGCTCATGAAACTGAACTCATTTGTTTTTAAAAAAAAACATATATATGGAGTGAGGAGTTGGTAAGGGATCCAACAAGGTGTTTTCCCCATGTCTCTGCAGGGAAGGCATCTTCACAGCCATGAAAAAGGTCTTATCAAAGCTGTCTTGTGTTTCTAGAGAAAAAAATCCTGCCAAGGATGCAGAAACCTTCCTCTAATCCAGATCATCAGGATTCCGGATTATTATTGTTATTTATCAACAGGAGTACCCTGCAATAAAATCCTTCTGTAGATTTTGAGTTCATAAAAAGTAGACTACAGAGTTAAGATTGGTGGGGTTTTTCTCCTCTCTTGGATTTTAATTTGCTGAATGATAATGGTATCCATTTTTAAACCTGCTTTTGCAGCCTGCAGCCAGTTTTTTTCCTTGAATTTCACACAGGTAGACTACATATAAATGCAATATTGTCATTAATGATATGAGTGCTGTTCTCAATATCTTCATATGCAGTGTTGGCACGTTAAAAATGGTTAACCTTCATTTCAGAGGTCTGATGTTTCTTCAGCGAGAAAATAATTGAATAATACAGGAACATGCTTCTGCTAAATACTGAAGGATGTCCTGTTGTAAGAGAAACTCAAGTGCATGTTAAACAACTGCAGGGAAATCTATTTTGTAATTTAATATATTGAGGAGCTCATTTGAATGTTTTCCTGAGGGAATGCCACTTCAGTGAGCATGTTGGTTGACTTGTAAGAACTAAACCACTTGCATCAGAAGGGAAGCCCTGTGGGATGTCTTGTTGAGAGAGGATGTTGAACAGGGTGTGTGAGTATTTGAATTTTTTGGATATGGATTCGCTGTCACAATAAAGTTTTGGATGAGGCAGAAAACGAAGGTAATCCTTGGTCAGGCCCAAAGCCCCTCTCCAGCTCTCCTGTAGCCCCTCTAGGCACTGGGAGGCATCTTTTCCATTGAACTTTTTCTTCTTTTGTTCCTTTCGCTTCTCTGAGCATTTGGGATATAGGAAATACTGAACACCAAAATGTTTTTTTCTTTTTTTAAAGCAAGTTAGAAAGTTATTAGCATTTTGCCCCTGTGCTTTGTTCCTCAAACCCTGTTCGTGCTGGCAGTGAGCACCTCTGGCTTGTGCCTGGAATCCAGATGCTGCTGTGGCAGATCCTGAATGGGCTCCTACCCCAGGTTTGAAGGTGCCTCCAGGAATATGAGAAGATGTTAAATTTGCAATTTCATTATCATTGTCTGCACAGAGCTTTTATTCTCTAGTCTGTCCAGCTGTTAAATGCTTACTTTTACAATCTGGACACCTCTGACTCTGCAGCTGAAGTTAAGGCTGTTTGGTAAAGGAGGGGGGAGTTGTGGCAGCGTGTGTGGATGGAAAATGCTGAGACCTTCCCCAAAATTGTCTCCTTACATGAAGCTGCTTGGGCAGGCACCCAAGCAATCACACTGTCCACACAGTCACACACATCAGGCAGAGGCTGGCGAATGGGAGGCAGGAAGGGTCTTCTGTGTGGGATTCCAGTGGAATTCATTGGTGTCACACCAAAGGGCTCCAGGGACACAAAGACCGAGAACAAGGGAGGGTTAAAGTATGGGGGAAGTGGGGGTGGAGCAGAGCATCAGCTCCAATGGTCTGAGGGTACAGGGGTGGGGTAAAGGGTAACAGCCAATAGAGGATGCCAGGGTGATACAGAAACCAATGAGAATACAGAAACCAATACAGAAGCCAATGGGGACCAAAGGAAGGGAGAACATTCTGGGCAACATACATACGTGGAAAACGGGCTGAACCGAGGTGGGAGAAACTTACATCACACATCCGCTTAATGAACCAATGGAGTAACAGAACCTAAAAGATATTGACATGATGCTGCAAGGGTCCATAAGAGAGAAGCCTTTCTCACCGTACAATAAAAGCATTTCTCTTACATTACTAGCAGGCCCTCCTGGGCCTCTGCCTCTAGTGGCAAGTTCTGGGGCGCCGCAACTCCCTTTTTCTGTTCAATTAAGAAGAAGGCTTTTGTCATAGATCTTTGTAAGCACTCAGTAGACCAAGATAACATAATCAGTGCAATAAATAAAATCTAATGTACAATTAACACCTGAATTTGACGATATTAAACTCGATCACTATTATTAACAATGTCTACTACAACTAAAATAATACTGACTTTGTTTAGGTTTACTATTTTCTTATGAAATTAAAACAAATCTAAAAATTAGTTTAATAGAACTTAGGATTGGCAGAACTTCTAAGTCAATAAAAGGCATTGAAATATATTAATTAGAAATTTAGCAGCATTTAAAACCTTTGCCACTACCATGCACAATGCACCATATTAATGTAAAACCTAAAATACTTAAACAGAGCTATAACTGAAATAACTTGAGATTGATGTTATCAAAACAAGCAGTAACAGCAGACAGTAACAGAAATTTCATAAATTGTCCATATGTCATATCAAGTCTTCTTGTGCTGAAAACACTGCTAAAACTTAATATCTGTCTATAAGTCTTGTCCATAAGTTTTGTTCATTGCATATCCACGAATTTGTTCGTTCCATTTGTGTATCGTCATTTAATGTTTGTAGACTAAGTAGCTTGGAGCAAAATCCATCAGACAACTTTGAACAGTAAAATCTGTAAAACCAGAAATAACACTAACCAGAACTGCAAGACACTAAATCGGTTATACTAGAAGAACACACAAAAGCAAACTTGGGTGGAGATTGCCCCTGACCCCACCCAGAACTAAAAGCCTTCCCCATAAACTCTTCTACCTTCCCATATATGAATGACTCTCACCCCGGGTCTGTGCCCACTCCCCCAGGCAGTAGCAGCTCCAGAGACTCGGCTGATGGAGCTGCAGATGTTGGGGCTGCAATGTGGATCTCTCCTCTGCAGAGGAGGGAGGCTGCTTGGCAGAGGGGGCCCGATGCTGGGGGCCACCGGCAACCAAGATGGTGACGTTCTGGTCCCTACCACGGCCACTTCCGGTCACTACCACGGCCACTTCCGGTCCCGGTGGTGTGGGAACCAGAAGTATCACGACTGCCAGGGCTGGAGCCAGAGGAGGAAGGGGTGGCGTTTCCCAGGGATGAGGCGGGGCCTGCATCAGGAATGGAGGTCCTGCTGGAGAGGTCCCGATGCAGGGGCGGTACTCGACGCAAAGGTAGGGTGTGTGGCAGGGGAGAAGCCCGACGGAGAGGTGGGGACAGGAGAAGGAGGGTCATAGGCACCATTCTGTGTGGTGGAGGCGGGAAAATATGGCACCAAAGCATTCAAAGTGGCGGATGCCCTCATGGCGCCGGCACCATTTTGAGCCATTATATCTGATGGGGGAATTGGGTAAGTGGGCATAGGGGTGAGGATAAGGTTCTAACCTTACCCTCAGGATGACATGGCCATTACTATCCTGAAAAAGGGATAGCAGAGGACAGGAGATGGCAGGGAGACTGTAGCAACCCTGCGCCATTTGGCGGTTTCCATCTGCTGACCTTCCCTGAGGGGCAGCAGGGCCTTTGCTGTCCTGGCCAAGGGCGAGAGGAGATCGGGAGGCATCAGTGAGACAGCAGCAACCCTGTGCTGAACAGTGACAACCACCTGCCCATCGCCTCTCAACTGGGGAAACAGGGAGAGGAGCACGAAAGCTGGGCAATAACTGGGGTCCCAAACTCTCCCTCAAACCCTCAAACAAGTGATAAATAAAAATTGAATAAAATTTTCCAACCCGAAAATCCCCTTCAATGTGTAAAACATGCAACCTTTTCCTAACTTTGCTCCAAAACTCAGGGGACGAAACTGATGCCCATGAAACATCCATAAAATACTTAAAACCCTAATGAACAAAAGATTTTAAATTCCCCTTAGAAAACTTAACCCTTTTGTTAACAAGGGTATTTGGAACTTGGAAATAAACTTCCCGCTGCGAGATGGTGAATGTTGATTCCCATCTCGCTCCCTCCCTCCCACGAGATTAAAAATAAAAGGAACAGGTGACCTATTCTGAGGTTACTCAGCACGCCAGTGGGTCAGCTGAAGAATCTCGTGGGGGTTTCGCCAAGGCAACCGATCCTCCCAGCTCCAGACCTCGAGCTCCAGAGGGTTGCCAGTCACCCCTTCTGGATTCCTCCGGTAAAACTTGGATTCCTCCTTCTGAGAAATGGAACCCAACCGCGACTTCTGTCCAGCAACGACAGCAATCAGGGGCTGAGCCGAGGTGACATAAGCTTACATCACACATCAGCTTAATGAACCAGTGGAGTAACAGAACCTAAAAGGTATTGACGTGTTGCTGCAAGGATCCATAGGAGAGAAGCCTTTCTCACCATATGATAAAAGCATTTCTCTTATATTAATAGCACGCCCTCCTGGGCCTCTGCCTCTAGTGGCAAGTTCTCCTGGGGCGCCACAGGGAGTTGGTTTTGTTTTGGCTTTTTTCCCGAAATATGAATTATTTTAAAAAGTGGGTAAGGGTAATGTACTAAAAAGTGCTTGTATTTCTCATGTACTATTGTACCTGTATATAGGGCAGGTTAGTAATCTTTGTAGAATGACAGCTTACTACCTCAGCTCTGAAATCATTGTTATCTCCTGTAAAAGTGCATTTTTATTGCCTTAAGAGGTTGTGCCCCTTACATGTCAGCAGTGATCACCCTTTTGGTCATTACATTTGTGGCAATTGTTGACTACATAATCTCATACCTTTTGGCTTATGAGCCAAATTATTCATGAAGCACAATGAATGAACTGTGCTATCACGATGCCTGGCAGGTATAATTTTTTAAGATGTTAAAATGCATTTTACTGAGTCCGCTAAAATTTATTTTTTGTAATGGTTTACTACTTGCATTGTAATAGCATTGAAACCTTTAACTGGTGCTCCCCGACTCTTTGCTTGCATTCAAGAATATTCAGGATTTTACATAGGACATGATGCTTTTCCCCTGAAAAATTTCTGCTACAAGCTTTTTTTCTTGGCAGATAGCCAGCTTTTTCTTAAAAATTATACCTGCATTTAAACAGTGAAAGAAGTGACAAATTTTTCTTGATCTTTTTGTCCAAGTACTAATTTTATGATTTGTATAAAGCCCTCAGACTTCAAATGCAGCATATCTCCATTTTGAAGGATAAACCTCAGGTACTTTTTTTTCCAAATGCCATTAAAAAAAGCCATAAGTGAAGGCGTCTTACATACATACAGTTCTGTTGGAACACCATTCCAAGGATAGCCAAATCCCTAAAGCTTTAAGCTTCTCTTTGATCCCAGGGATTAGTGGAGGTTTTGCTTTTGCATGGGAAATTTTTGGGCTGTTAGGGATGCCTAGAGGAGCCATGTTTTTCCAGGGAGATGAGTCAGGTAGGATCAATATTCCTCCCAGTCCTCCTCCAGTGGTTGGTAGAGCAGCGTAGGTTTGAACATTCCAGTGTTTGAACATTCCACCTGTACTTTATTAATGCCAAGGATTTATGATGCAGCTGTTGGTGGGGTCAGTGACAGTCAGACACATTCAGGTGGCATTGCCACACCAGCCTCGTGTCACAGGCTTGGAGCAGAGGCTGTCTGAGAAAGACAAAGTTCTTCTTCACCTTGGGTGAAACATTTGCAGTCTTTTTGGGTGGTACAAGACAATATATGGCGAATGTTTAAGTCCTGGTGGAATGATTCTCTTGCCCATGCATAATAACCACATAATAACTCATGCTGGGATAGGTGTGGTTGGTCTCACCTGTGGGGATGTTTCTAGAACAGGCTGATCATGAGGAAAGCTGCAGTAAGAAAGGTTGCCAAGGCACCAGAAGGAGATTTTCAGGTGCGAGGAGAAAGCTCAAAGGTGAAACAGTAAGAGGTACTCGTGATATTCAGAAGAAGATAGATGTTCTGTAGGTCAGCAACATCTGTATGTAAAAGAAGGACTGATTTGTATCATCCATTTACAGTCTAAAATTAGTATTTACATTATAAATACAGTAATGTGCTTGTAGCATCTCTTCTGGTGATAGTCCTGAGCTGTGCAGGAATCCTGTTTAGTGGAATCAGGGTTTAGCTGTCTGGGTGAACTGTGGCTTCTCTCAGGCCAGAATGTTAGAAGTTTAAACCTTAACAGTAAAATAGCATCAGGCTAAAGAAGTGGTCAAATAAAGAATAGGAGCTGTCTCAAAGGATTATCAAAAACATCATGCAGTGTTGTCATAAGTCCTTCAAG
The DNA here is from genome assembly GCA_013397195.1 of Hylia prasina. Taxonomy (NCBI): domain Eukaryota; kingdom Metazoa; phylum Chordata; class Aves; order Passeriformes; family Sylviidae; genus Hylia; species Hylia prasina. Next base: position 570,207 of record VYXD01011337.1, on the reverse strand, counting down.
AGCTTCAGAAGCAGTGTGGGTGTGGTCAGCTGTGGCAGGGTTGTGATGCCAGGCTAACTCCTTTCTCCTGGGGTGACTGTGTGAGGGATAAGCCAGGTAGGTTTGGTTACCCAGGAATTTTAATTTTGTTCTCATTCAATGGTACAGTCACTCTTCATCTTTACTGCTCACCCCCAACTTAGCATCCTTTGTCAGACACTCACTGGTGCTGTACCTGGTGAAACGAGACAAGCTCCTTTGACAGCTGTGGTTGTTAAAACTGAATTTTGTAACTAATTCACCTCTAGCAGGTCCTTACAGCCTGAGCAGCTGCAGGTACGAATCGAGGAGGCCCTTGGTGAATATTTCATTATTTTTCAGAAGGACTGTTTTTGGCAGGGACTAAAGCAAAGGAATTCAAGGTTGTAACATATGTGCACTCAGAGACAAAAATTTTTGGATGTAGAGAGAGGTCATGCGAGAGCATCCTATCAAACTCCCAAGTGTGCTTTTGTTATCCAAAGCAAGAAAACAAGGTTCTGCTCAGCAAATGAGAGTAAAATTTAAAGCAGGGGTAAAGAGAAACAAGCAGGAAACTTTAAATAACTTTTTTTTATAATTTAAAGTTGTACCATTCTCCTGCTGTTTTGATAGAATTACCTGTTTCTTGGTTGGTCTTCTGCAGGGGATAGCATGGATCGTGCTTATGAATGGCACGAGCAATTTTTAAAATTGATTTTATTTTTTTATATGTGTTGTTTCCCATCACCATATTGTGAAGCTCTAACAATAGAAACCTACAATTAAGAAAGGATATTATTAGTATCTGAAGGCTTCTGACACTGTTCTTTACTGTAAGATTGTCAGCAGTTATCCTTTTCCTCATCTTCTGCTTTAAAGTTTTTAGTAGTGTATGACATGAAAAGCTTTGTTTTGCACAGAACGAATATTGTCAGTGCATAACAAATGGATTGTTTTTAGTGAAAAACCCCAAACCCACCCCGAACAAAACAATTTCCAAGTGATGTACTTTCATAGCAGATACCAAACTGATGCTCCTGGAGAGCTGTGTTTTAATTAAAACCTGTTTTATTATTTGTTGCAACCACAGATGTTTGCTCTGTTGCGAGACACATCCCTTTGGTGCGTGCTCAGCCAGACGCTGAAAATCTTAACAGCCCTTTGTATTTGTCATCTCGTGTTTGGAAAGACATGGAGAGCAGAACCCCAGCAGGGTGCAGCCATTTCTTTGCTGGGCATCTGGAATTGTGCTGTGATTTCACGGCTTATTCTTAACCTGAACCATCAGAGCAGAGCTCAGCAGAGGCTGCTGGCTGTTGCTTGGCATCGAGGAGAAATTACGTAAATCCAGCGGCTGGGGCTGTTCCTGTCACAAATGAAGTTTTCCAGGATTACTGAAAATTCATCTGGAGTCGTGAGTGCCTTGTCTTGGGGAGCTTGATGTGCACATGTCACAAGGGTTATGGGCCCTTCCTCCCCCACCCCATCCTTCCTCTCCTGCAGGCAGTTCTTCCCAGCTTCTTGCAGGAGTCACAGAATATACTGCTTTAATTTAGAAGTACCATACAGTGTTGTTATTTAGAGGGGAGATCCCATTTGGATTAATATTAATCAAGACCACTTGAGGTTTAGGTTAAAGGCAATAAATAAATGCAGCTTTTATAATCATGGGAAGTATTTGCAATGGTTTTGGAAAATATTTTAAAAACCAGCATTGGGATAATTAATTGGAAAGTGGTTTTAAAGCTGGCCTTGCAGCCAGCCCCTCTGGAAAGCAATTTTGATATTTAAGAGGAAGGGAGATGTTTTCTGTCCTGGAAACCAGTTGGCAGCAGCTCTAGCACAAAGTGCACTTAAATCTGTTTGAGCTGAGAGAGCCTGGCACCATGGGAGGAGGGGGAGGTAAGGTCTGGCATTTTTAGGAATCCTGGTTTTGAAATGCACAGATGTGTGTATTGGTGCCTTCTAGATGCTTTGTTTGGCTTTATAGCATATACATATATTTTTATATATGTGTGTGTGTGTATACATACTTTTCATATATCTCTACGGGCAGATGCACCTTTGTGACATTTTCATGCCAGAGGGGAAGATGTAGGGGAGAACAGGAACACATATTCAGAGGTACCCACAGCTTCTGCTCACTTGCTCATTCATGACTAGTCCTAGATTTGCCTCATTTACCCTGGGGAGTTGGAATATACAGATTTTGCTCTCTGAACCAAGAGGGTATATAGAGGAGCTGAAGGTGGCTGGGCTTTTCCCTCTAGCCAGCAGTAATTTGTTGGAGACATCTAATGAACTTTAATAAAATGTCAAAGGAGAGGGAAAAAAATGCTTATGTAGGGTTTTACTCCAAAGGTTTTCTAGGCTAAAAAAGCAGTCCAAAATACTTCTTGAAAAAAGGAAATTCAAGTAACTCTTACTGTGAGATGAGTGAAAATGTATGGACTGGGTGTGTGGGACCAACAGGAAATGATCCAAGTGGGAAGAGTGCATTGCCCTCAGTGTGGGGAAGTGGGAGGAAATGTGCCAGCCAGGATTGTTTTTCAGCTCTCCTTGCTCTGCTATTTTGACTGAGCCTCCTTGTACAAAACACGACGCTTCTTTACAGGGAAACATCCATTGACAGGGCAGCTCATGGAATGGTGTGCTTTGGTTGAGTTGAAGACTTAATGAAGGGCTGTTGGCAAGGAACTGTCTGGGAGCATAAGCTGACTGTGATGCTGCTGAGGAATACAAATGCTTCCCTCTTAGGGAATGCTTTGAGGCCTGCATATGGAATCCCTCATGCTGAGCATGAAAATTTAATCTGGGTGAACAACATCCCCTGCCTGGTAGAAATTAGGGAAGAGGAGCTGCAGCTCATGGGCCTGCTAATAGTTCCCAGCAGTGAGGGGCTTTCACCAGAGACTGTATGAGACAGGCATAATCTGCAAGAACTGCCTGGCATGTTATGATGCCACATCATGACACCTCTCCAGAGTGTTTATTGTGACTAGAACTTGCTGTGAAATGGTGCTGTGCCTTCAAGAGGGCTTTTTAGAATTTGTGAGAGATCTACTGAATTACAGTCTATCAGGGTGAAGCCTTCTGCTGGTGAGACCAGTTGACTGTTGACGTCCATAAACAAAGTTTGTGTGAGGATGATGGTGAGATATAATCCTGATCACAAAAATAAAATGTGAGTATCTGTTACAGCTCATCTTGCTATACAAATCAGTACAAATATTTTTGTGCAGTTTAAAAAAAATATTTTAACTCAGTATTCAGAATACCCTATGCTAAATTATGAAATGAAGGCAAGAAATAAAATATCACAGTGCTGATCTAGCTTTATGTGTTGTTTTTTGTCGGGTTTTCACCGAGTTTTCTGAATCCCAGTGAAACATTGTCATTGAGCTGTCTGTAGTAAAGCCTGCACACATTATTCCTTCTAATCTGTGTTACCTTGTGCTTGTCAAGATAAGTTTATTTCAAGTTCAGGCAGCTTAATTGTCTGGCTGTTCTCTGGCCCCTTGGGATTTTGCCATTTTCTCTAGTCTTGATGAATTTGCAGTTTAGTACCACCCATCATGTATAGCTCTTCCTTGACCACGCCTTGCAGGAAATGTGTTTTACCCCATATCTGCATTCCAGGACGAATGCTGGTGTGGGGTTTTGGGGTGTTTTTTGTCCCTGAAGTTGATTACTGAGTGGGATTAATGAGGACTAAGTGGAGGCAGGGAGGCTGTAGGACCACTCAGCAGTCCCAGGTTAGGCTCTGGCTCTGGAGCGTTCCCAGAGGAGTTCTTCCCTTACGCTGACCTTTAGTGAAGCCTCTTGAGGGTGAACCTGCTCTTGTGAAGATTTCCCTCTTCTTTTCCCTCTGGCAGGCCAGGTAACATTCTGAGGTTCCTTCCAAGGCACTTCCCAGATGTCTTCAATAAAGCTTCTTCAAGTCACTGTCCCTGGCTTTTGAATGTTCAACATGGCATTTTCTTTATCCCAAAAAACCAAGCACACTGACTTCTCTGACTGAAGCTTAGAATGTCTTGATTTAACATCCTCTAGTTGCTTTCAAACACTATCGTTAATTCTGTTTTCAAACAACTTGTAAGTCTGATCAATCTGTAATTTTCAAGATCTTTCCAGGGTGTTTCCCACTCTAACTGGCTTGGATGGAAAATGTAATATTTTTCCCAGGTAAATTGTGAGTAAATCAGTCCTTTATGGCTTTCTATCAATCAATCAACCATGTTCTTGCTGAGTGAGGAGGAGGGAAGTGTCAGGGGCACACCATGCACCTCGAGCTCTGCCTGTAATGCACCATTAACTCCTGACTGTGCAGTGGGTGAGAAGTGACCAGGGCAATGTATTTACGTCATGTCTTCAGTTTGATTTGCTAAAATAAACAGAATTTACTGCTGCACTGTGCTGGCCTATTCTGGAGCCCCTTGGTTTGGTTCCCAGTTGTCCCACCCCATGTCATTGGTATTCTGAGAGGGTGTGTGGCGGCTTGCAGGGAGAGAAAGAAGTCCTGGGGATTCGGGGGAATTGCCAGCCTGGGCTGGCTTTTCACTCTCAAACCATTGAAGGAAGCTAAATGCCATGGTGAAAATACAAAAGTTTGGGATTTTATCATGTAAAATTGGATTACCTACTCCTCTCCTTATGAATGAGTCTGCTGTGCTCTGAAATACTGGTCTTGGTTTTTACACACTGATAAAAAAATCTGTTAATGTCCCTCTCTGAGGCGGTACTTTGGCTTATATAAAATCAGATCCTTCCCTTCTCCCCCCATAACGCACTTAAACAACCCCAAATGAAGATTAATGTTCCATTATACTTTTATCAGTTATGTTATAAACTGAAATGCACTAGTCACATGCAGAGTGATCTTCTGTGTCAAATAATAGCAAAAGGCAATACTTTTCTTTTTAAACCACTATATCTACAGAAACACTCATTTGCATCAAGTAACTCCCTTGTTCTATCGGATCTCAGCTGGGGGAATCTGTATATTTCTCAGGCTGAAGCTGCTTTAAGCCCTGGGATCTGTGAGCACCTACATCTTTACTCCTGTCACATTTTAACTTAATGTTATCATTTCTTCTTTGAATTCAGAGGCCTGGACAAGATCTTTTTATTGCCTAAAAAGAGAGGATTAACTGAGCTGTTGGGGTTACAGCCTCTGTTCCAGCTGGTGCTGGCTGGCAAATGCCCCAGGAGTTGCTGGTCCTGATTTGGCATCTTGGCTGTATTTAAAGTTTGATCTCTGGTGCTTGCTCAGAAACTCACTTTTTGGGCTGCTTGGGAGGAAGTTGTTGGCATTTGGGTATGGAAATCCAAGTGGCTGCTTTGTGTGGATCCTGAAGGTGATCAAGTTTGCCTTCCCAAGGTTTCTGCTGCTTTATTTCTTCTTTGGGTAGCTGCTGATTCCTGTTATTTTTGCCCTGCATCCGCAGCTGGCACAGGCTGACTTAGCCCATCAGAAACCATCTGAGTAATGTGACTCAGGTCAGCTGAGGACCTTAGGAAAGACAGAGTTTCTATGTTTATTCTTTCACCTTTATCCTTTCAACTTCTTTCACCCAACTGGCCGTCAGAATAATGGAGTTGCTAGGCAACTCCTTCCTTTCTTCCCATGGCATTTCTCTCCTTCTCTGATGTTTTGGTGGACTTCAGAGGGTCCCATCTCAGTAAGCAGTCATTTCCCTGATCCTTCTGTGAGGAAGCAGGATGATATTGGAGCAACATAAAGCTGGTTTTATGTAATTCCTTATCAAAACTGCTTCTTGTACTGCTTGGATTCCTTATGAGTTCCTATGGCAGGTTTCCAGCCAAGCACTGGGTCTGGCTGTACTGAAAAAGCCCTTCCAGGGGTGGTGATGGTGGTGTCATAAATAGGAAGGGCTCAGGTGCTACCACACAGCAGAGTAAGGAGATGAGGAAGTGTTGCATTACAGAAAGCTGCCTATCAGAAAGCAAAGTGAAATGATTTCTGGGCAGAAATTTGGTTTTTCTTACAAATAACATGGAATCAGCTTCCAGCTACAGGCTCCTTGGTGGACACAAGGAGGGAAATAACAACAAAACAAAAGAAGGAACAAAATAAAAATGGAATTTAAGCAGCACTGCATCACTTCCCAAATTAACAAACATGACAGGGTTAAAAAAACTTTAGAGACATGTCCCTGGGGAAGATCATCAAACCTGGACAACCTTTTAGAGAGGCTTTCAAAAATTCTGAACTGATGCTGTGTTGTTGAATCATAGAATCCCAGAACGGTTTGTGTTGGAATGGACCTTGAAGCTCATCTCATTCCATGCTCTGCCCTGGGCAGGGACACCTTCCACTAGACCAGGTTGCTCAGAACCCCATCCGGGCTGGCCTTGGACACTTGAGTATAACCACCTTTGAAATGTGATGGTTTCTGCCCAAATTATCAGCAGGCCAAAGTAGGTAAAGTTTGAAGTCTGTTGAAGGTGTTAGCAATTCTTTATGGCTGTGTGGGTAATTCACAGAGGTACATGTGCCTTGTCCCCTTACCTAGTGACATTGTCTGATAACTGACATGTGTGATAACTAAGGCCCTGATGTGTGAACATTGAATTGGAAGAGGAGCAGTATTGGAACATTTGAATAATAAAGTAATTGTGAGGAGAATCCTTGTGGACAGAAGGAGAAGGACTCAAAATAACTCCTAGAGAGTCAGCTCTGTTGATTCCCATGAAAAAGGACATCTGCTTGGAGTACAGTGGTAGAACTTGGAAAATACTTTTGAGACAGTGTTGTCCTCAGGATGATGAAAACAGTATGGTGGGTGAAATTTTCACTTGCCTATGGGTGTTGTCCTCTGCTCTCAGGTGTGAGTGAGGGTCCTAGTGAGGGCCACCCTGGGGGATCATTTACACTCTCAGAGCCAGTCCCTGCTCAGTCCCTCCTCAAGGCCACCCAAACAGACTGTGCACTCAGTTTGTCCTTGCTTTTCAAAGTTGTCTCAGTCTTTTGCAATCAATATTGCTGATTTCTTCAGGGGCCTTGTATTATTTTGTCCCACTCTCACAAATTGAACAGCATTGCATTAACTGTATTCCCCATCAGTTTTCCCTTCATGAGAAAATTGCAGGAATATCTGCAGAGCTTTAGTGTGTTTGGATGCCTGCTCTGGCCTATTTTGACCTGGGTTTTCCGCATGAATTATGATCCTATGGCCATTTGTATTGTTCTGACAGTACAATTCTGAAAAAAAAAAAAATACAGTTACATTTCAATTCCTACTGATTGTATTCAATGGTCTTTGGAAGCCTTTTCAATTATTTATAATACATTTTGTCTCTGCTCCTACAGCTGAGCAGAGTGTGTATTTTTTCCCTGCTCTGGATGGGTTTTCTCCTTGCTTTGACTGCTGTGAGGCTGTTTCCAGCTGGGCTTTTCCCCCCCTTCTATTCATGTGTGGATTTGGCAGGAAGATGCCGGTGTGGTCTGGCCGGCGGCTGTGAGGGGGCGTGGGAGAACGCTCCGTTTGTCCTGTGCTTTCAGGATTATTTCCTCCAGCCTGCCCCTGCTCAGTGATAAACCTTTCACAGCTGCAGGACCACGAGCCAGCAGTTCAGCTCCCTGCATCCAGTCCCACAGCTGGACTGACGTGTGACCCCCTGCTCCTTCCTCAATGGGTTACATTCCGTGTGCTGCCTAAAGGGAGCTGGAAGCAGGACTCAAAATAGTTTTGGGTGGTTCCTGGCTGCCAGGTCAGCTCCAGTATCAGTTTTTGGTGGTGGACAGCACAGATAAGTTTATACCCTTCACTGTTCCTGCAGGGATGTGAAGGCATACACACACTTTGCAAAGATGACTTACATTTTTTAATGCCTTCTGCAATCCCTGCATCCCTGCTGTGCATGCAGGAAGCACTGGTGTGGTGTTTGCTTGGATTGGTGCTGAATCTAACCCGATATCTAACCCAGTATCTCACCAATATCTAACCAATATCTAACAGACCTTTCCAAAAGGATGCTGTGTCTCTTTGCTTCAGGTCTGCATGGGTTTTGCTGAGCTGGGATTCATGGGTAAGGTGTAAATGCTCTCAGGATGGTTCTTAAACCTCCTTATGTACCAAATACTGCTTCATCATTACTATTCTGTGTGGTATTTGGCTTAAATCAATTCAAGTGGTATCCAGGAAAAGTTAACACCATGAAACAGAAAGTTGTGCTTTATCCACAGTTGGTTTTAAATGGTGGTTGTTGAGTTCAAACAAGTGCTTAAATTGTGGCTCAAAGCCGAAGAGCACTATACAGGTGTATGAAATGGAGAATAGGACCCAGCTCGCTCTACACAGACGATTATCATGGTCACTTTTGGGAAATGTAATGTTAAGTCAGAATACAGAGACAGGATGCTGCCAGCTGGAATAAGATGTAGGTAGCTGAAAAAGAGACAGAATCTGGTTTCTGTGTTATAAATCCTAAAGAGGTCAGATGCTGACTTGGCTGCTCCTTGTCATCAATGGGAGGAGAGATCTGCAGCCCTCCCTGCTCCTGTGCCCCTGATCCAGCTCTGCCCTGGCTGGTTGTGTTTGAATTATAACTGTGTTAACATGAACTGAAAATACTGCAATTGGTTTTGGCTAGCGTGCTGCTCATTTATTAATATCGTAGGCTGAAACATGGTTTAGATGTTATTTTGTGAATATATGGGCTTGGTTATGGATGTATCCATTCAACATCTCACCATGGAACTGTAACTGATGATGTTCTAAGACTTTATTTAAATTAAAAAAAAAAGAAAAGAAAAAGAAAAAAGGAGAAAGCCACTGCCCAAAGCCGGGACTGGAGTAAACTTCTAAATCTGTGTTGAAGGAAATGTTTTTGCCTCCATCAGGGTTGTCCAGAAGCTTCTGTGTCTAGAGTACTGCATGGGGAAGTGGGATTGAAGTAGGGAATGAATCACAACAGGTTTTACAGGAGCAGAACCCGATTCCTCTCTCCCCTGTGTTTTTCCAGCTCCCTGTTCTGGGCTGGAGGTTTCTGAAGCTCTGATGCTCCAAGCCTGCTTTCTCTGCTCCCCTCCCAGCTGGGGATTCTTGGGGATAACCTGTGGGATAAGGGTATGAGATTGAGCAGTATATGGTATAGGGCTCTTGGATCAAACCAGCACAAACATTCAGATACCATGGCCTTCAGTACCAAAAATCCTGTGTTCTCATCCTTGATGCTGAGGAGTTATCCTGCAAAGCAGGAGGGAGCAGTCAGTAGAGTCATTTTGGGAACACAGATTGCAGTGTGCATCCCTTTTGTTCCGGCTTGTGTCATTTCCATGGGGCTACAGTTAGGAAATCATTAAAAAAAAAAGTAACCAGTAGAAATACTGAACCCTATGCAGTTGTTCAGAAGAGCTAAAAGTGAAGTGAGCTGCTTTGTTAGCTCTTATCCTGAATTTTACCTGCTGATTTTTAGCAAGACTGCAGCTGCCAGTTCAGCCATGGAGGAGGCAGACGTGCATGGAATGGGTGCCAGTGCTGGGATCGCTCCTCAGCAGCCTGAATGAGTCACCTCCTGTGGTGTTGAGCAGCATCTCTGCACTTATTCTGTCATTTAAGTGTTATCAGGTTAGTGAAGAGAGATTTCTTATTTCTCTAGCTCATCTGCAAAAAGAGGAGGCCCCTTGAAACTGCTGCATCCCCTAATTGCACAGCAGCAGCAGACATGCATATGGCAAATGTTTCCTTGCTGACACATTAGCAGCAGGTCCCCAGCATCTCAGCCCCTTGGCTTCTGCATAGCTCAGTTGTTCTGTGTTAAGTTTATCCTCAGTGGCACATAAAGTAGCTCCTGCTGCAGCTCTTTGGATGAAAAATGCTTTGGAAGAGAGGCGGGGGCGGGTTGTGGGCTCCGTGTGGATGCAGAGACATCCAGGGACATCCAGCCACCCCTCTCCAGCTTGCAACTGCATTCCTCTTCCCTTGTGGGCAGGAATTTTCATTAAACGTGCTGTTTGGCCAAGCTTACCAGGATGCAAGGAAAGGTCTCCAGGTGGAAGCTGGAAGCTCCCAGCATAACTGGAGAGTGTATATTCAAGGCAGTGTCAGAGCAGTTTCCTGAGGTGGGGTGGGGTAATTCTGTGCTGGATTTTTGAGCAGAGAGGTGAATTGCTGCTGTGTATGTATTCATCATTCATTGATGGAGCTGGAGATGGAGGGAGATGCCGGGGTCTGTCATCTCATTTTTGGATATTTTAAAGGATTTTCTAGGGAATAACCAGTCAACTGACTGTGCAGCTTTTTGTTGTCGAGCTGTTATGATAAATCAGTAGGTCTAAAGGGAGGTGAGACCCTGCAAATGTGCCATTACAGATAATTGCATTAGGACCCATCTCGGTGTGGTTATTTCTGCCTTCATGGTGGCACACAGGAAAGTTTAAGAAGTAGTTTGGAAGGAAATCAAAAGGTGAAAGAACAAAAAATGAGGGTTAGACATTCAAGTCTTAAAATTCCAGGTCTTACTAGTGGGTGGTATTAGAGCCTTGATGCTTTTCCTGTTGAAATAATCAAGTATGTGGTTCTCATTTTTAGGAGAGACTTGTTATACCACTGCTTTTTTCTGGGAAAGGGACAGTCCTTAAAAGAGCTCAGCTCCAGGCCAGAGTCAGTATTGACATTTGGAGAGGCATCCCCCAACCGTGGTGGGAAGAGGGGAGGAATTCAGGAGATCAAGGCTGTTTTTTCAGCGTGATAATTATCCCTCAGGCTTTTCCTCCAAAGCAGTGGGTCTTGTTGATGAAGTGGCTGCAGCTTCTACGTCAGTTATTTTAGCTGATTTGACATGATGGTGGTGACTGTCTCGGTGTAATGGTTGCATCTTTAAATTATTTTATTAAGGCAGAGCAAGGGGAGTGAACCTTCAGAAGGGAGATGATGCTCAGACCTGTGCTTAGAGCATACAAAATATCGTATAATTCTCTGTTCCTATACCTCAGGGCCTTTTTCTGTGTCCTGCTCAGTAAAACACATCTTACTCTTAAAATATGAAGACAGAAATAAAATTAAATAGAAGAGCTTATTGCTTGCTTTTTTTTGGTACTTTAGAGGTGCTTGAGCTACCTTCCCGTTACAGTAGGTGCTGGAGATTATTCTTAGATACAGAAGAAAGTCATGTAGTGAGAATTGAACCTGGCTTTTCTGTACTCCTGTCTAGTGTCTCACGTCACGTCAGCCCGAGGTGCCACCACCAGCACTGCATTTTCAAAATCCCTTTGGAAATAAATCAAAAAACAATCTTTGGTTCAGGAAACTGGAGGTTCAGGAAGTGACCTCAAGCCATCTAAAATCAGTGGAAAGGTCTTGTTGCTTTTAATCAGATCCCTCATGGTGGTTGCTGGTGGGTTTTTCGTTATCTGGTGTTGACTGTAGTCTTTTTTAGTGTGGGGCAAAGTAATGGCTTCCAACTGCCAGAGGGCAGGGTTAGATGGGAAGAAATTCCTCCCTTTGAGGGTGGTGAGACAGTGGCACGGGGTGCCCAGAGAAGCTGTGGCTGCCTCTGGATCCCTGGAAGTGTCCAGAGCCAGGCTGGACAAGGCTTGGAGCACCCTGGGACAGTGGAAGATACCTGTCATGGCAGGGGTAGGATGGTATGGCCTTTAAGCCCTTCCAACCTAAACTATTCCATGATTCTGTGAACATTTCTTTGTCATGTCCTTCTAACAGCCACAGCAATCTCTGCTGTAGAAGCAGGAAATACTTAGGTGTTCTCTGCATATTGTCATATAATCTTATTTTTTATGAAAAGTTCTTGTTTTTTCTGAAAAGTAATAGGGATAAATGTCCTGAATCTTTGGAAATCTGGTTGAGTAGTACGTGCTTAAAAGATAAACTCTGGTACCTCTACTGGTTTGGAAGAGGTCATGCAGATGAAATACATTTGAAAAGTCTGGGTTCTCACCTGAAACAAGCCATCTCTGTGTTCAAGCTAGAACAAATATTCTAGTGCGTTGCCAGCCAATTAAATCTCATCTATCTTCAAAATTTTGTCTATTAATTCTCATAGAAAGAGGGGGGAAGTAATTAAATATTAGAACTGTATTCTGTAATGGTAGAGGTAATCTTTGTATCACTGCTCCTAAAGTATTTGAGGGTAAAGGAAATCCAGAATGAAACGTAATTAATTTTCTTTGGAAACAGCAAAAATGGTAAGTTGTATGACTGACATCTCACATGCTGCTGGGCTTTTCACACTGATAGTGCTTTAACTCCACACTGTGTGAATGAAGAGGATGATTGCAATGCAATTCCCTTTCCCTTCCCTTCATCACAAAATCTGTGTTTTACTCTGTGATGTTTAAAATCTTTTTCCATGGATTTAGTGCTGGTATTTCTCCTTAGGAGTCTGAGGAAGGAGAAGATACTCCTGGGAAGTATCAAGTTGCTGTTGAGAGCTTTTCTATTTGGAAATCACTTGTTGCTTTTATACATCAAAACCCCATGTATTGGATCAGCAGAAATCCTGACTGCAAGCAAAAGAAAAGAAAATCAGCTAATTTTGCTGATGAAAAAGGTGATATAAGCCTCAGTGGAGAAAAGGCTGTCCTGTGTTAAGCTGATGATATGAACTAGTAGAAAAACTGAGAAAAACTAGGCAGATGATTTTCTCTGTAATGCTGGGTGTTTTTAGCTGTCAAGTTGCAGTATCTCTGTTTTCTCTTGGAAAAGGGATTTGTGCTAAGTGCAGCTTCCCAGAAGAGGACACAGGGCAGCCCATGGGCCTGGGCAGCTTGGGCTGATTTTGTGTCAGTGCTGGTATAGTGTAAAGCCATGGTGCGTTTCCCTGTGCTCCTGGTTTTACAGCATGGAGCTGATTCCCTCCCCTTCTAGGCAGTTGCTGCTGTGCTCACCTGGCTCTCTGGGACAGCCTGTTTCCAGTAGGAGGCTGAAATGTGTGATAAGCACAGGACTTGTGCATCACTGAGGGAAACAATTCATAGAAGGGCAGGAAATGCTTCATTTCCTGGCTGTTTGTACCAGTGGGTGAGGGGAGCATGTTCTGTCCATGACTCCCAAGGAACAGAAATCACCACTGACTTTCACTTTAAAGTTTGGATTTTTGTTGAGAGTCAAATTGTTTGTGGCTGTATGGTCTGATCCATTATTTTGAGTCCAAGGTACTTCCAGGGTGGTTGCTGTTGCACTTTTTCCAGTGCTGCTTGCAGCCCAAATGTTTTTAATGTTTGCATCAGGCTTGGCTGAATATATGAAAGGTCTTTTTTAGTTGGAGTTGCTATTAGGATATATCCATGTAGTGGTAATGGAAATTGTTCTTTCTTCCCTGGAAATTGTTCTCTTATGGATGATAATGCCTGAGCAACGTACCATTGACGAATTGTAGGGCTGGTTTTCATACCTTGTGGCAAAACCTTTCATTGATAACACTGAACTGGTGCAGCGTTATTAATGGATGGCACTGTGAAAGCAAACTTTGGGGTATCATCTGGGTGTAAAGGAATAGTAAAAACCATATCTTTTAGGTCCACAATCAGAATATCCCAGATGGCAGGAATCCTTGTAGGAGATGGCATACCAAATTGTAAAGCTCCCATGCTTTCCACTGATTTTTCTCAAGTCATGGAGCAACCTCCATTTACCAGACTTCTTTTTTATAAAAAATACCAGCGTGTTCCAAGAGCTCATGGATGATTCTATGTGTCCTTGAGTTAGCTGTTCTTTTACTAGGGATTTAAGGGTGTGCAGCTTCTCTTTCTCTAGTTACCACTGTGGTACCCACACAGTTCGAGTTGAAAGCCATTTTAGGGCTAGTGTGGGATATTTTATGCCCTTTAATACAGTAGCCCCTGTTAAAAATTCGTCCCTACCTGGACTCCCAGTGCTGATAGAACATCCCTCCCTGACAGGCTAAGTCACTGCAGCACCATGGATGTATATGGCCGGATTGTGGCTGTCTGACTCTCCAGATTTTTGACCAACACAGATCTGCTACTCAGACACCTCTATGTGGTCCCTCTGAGGCCAGCAAGGGCAGATCTCACAGCTGTGCTGGGCCACGATGAAGGCCAAGTGTTGGCAGAGATGATAGTGATATCTGCTCCTGTGTCAATCCTCCCACTGACCTTTATTTGGGAGGGACTTGCCCAAGGCATTATGGTGGTACACACCGTATTAGGTCTTCGATCACACACAACCTGGCTCCAATAAACCTGGGCTTCTCCTGTCAACACGTTAGGATCTGGTTTTGGAACAGAAGACTTAAAAGGGATGAGTTGTGCAATTCAGGTTTTAGGTTTAATCATGGGTGGAATAGGGGTTGGTACCATGGTGTGTATTTGTCATGTAGAATCAGCATCTATAACACCTGGATGTACAAAGATACCTTGCAAAGTAGCGCTGGGTCTCCCTAGAAGCAGTGCACCCAGTCCTTTCCCTATGGCCCCTGGGCTTTAATGAGCTTATGGTTGTTGAGATGGAGCTGGAAACATCCCTTCCAGCTGATCCTCTAGTCCTTCCTGAGGGCTGGTCACACAGACTTACACCNATTTACCAGACTTCTTTTTTATAAAAAATACCAGCGTGTTCCAAGAGCTCATGGATGATTCTATGTGTCCTTGAGTTAGCTGTTCTTTTACTAGGGATTTAAGGGTGTGCAGCTTCTCTTTCTCTAGTTACCACTGTGGTACCCACACAGTTCGAGTTGAAAGCCATTTTAGGGCTAGTGTGGGATATTTTATGCCCTTTAATACAGTAGCCCCTGTTAAAAATTCGTCCCTACCTGGACTCCCAGTGCTGATAGAACATCCCTCCCTGACAGGCTAAGTCACTGCAGCACCATGGATGTATATGGCCGGATTGTGGCTGTCTGACTCTCCAGATTTTTGACCAACACAGATCTGCTACTCAGACACCTCTATGTGGTCCCTCTGAGGCCAGCAAGGGCAGATCTCACAGCTGTGCTGGGCCACGATGAAGGCCAAGTGTTGGCAGAGATGATAGTGATATCTGCTCCTGTGTCAATCCTCCCACTGACCTTTATTTGGGAGGGACTTGCCCAAGGCATTATGGTGGTACACACCGTATTAGGTCTTCGATCACACACAACCTGGCTCCAATAAACCTGGGCTTCTCCTGTCAACACGTTAGGATCTGGTTTTGGAACAGAAGACTTAAAAGGGATGAGTTGTGCAATTCAGGTTTTAGGTTTAATCATGGGTGGAATAGGGGTTGGTACCATGGTGTGTATTTGTCATGTAGAATCAGCATCTATAACACCTGGATGTACAAAGATACCTTGCAAAGTAGCGCTGGGTCTCCCTAGAAGCAGTGCACCCAGTCCTTTCCCTATGGCCCCTGGGCTTTAATGAGCTTATGGTTGTTGAGATGGAGCTGGAAACATCCCTTCCAGCTGATCCTCTAGTCCTTCCTGAGGGCTGGTCACACAGACTTACACCGGAAGATGGGAAGATGCTTGTGTCATCATGCGCCTCCCTCTCACGCTTGGTCTTCCCTGTCCCTGGTCCTTCAAAGATTGTCTGTTAATATAGACTTTGTATTTGCATTATCTGGTGATATGACTGGGTTTCCCACACCAGTTACAGTTAATGTTTACATTCCTCTGTCCTTGAAATGTCTGCATTAGAGTGGGCTTGCGGGGACAATTTGCTCTCAGGTGGCCTTGTTGTCCACATCTGTAACACTGGCATGTCAGTTTTACAGCATCTGCAATGGACTCTGCTAATAAGGACATGTTGTGGGAATCAGATCCAGCCTTGGCACAGGCATTTATCATCTCATCTAATGATGGATTTTCATTTGGCAGCAATTCTATGATTTTCCAGCAATCTTCATTAGCATTGTCCCTTGCCAGTTGAAAAATTAATTGGTTTCTGGCCTGATAGCTATGATTTGTTATTCCATGGCATCCTTCAGTCTCCCTGTGAATTGCAGGTATGGTTCTTTGACCCCCTGTCGGATCTTGGAATACCTTTGGGTCGAGTTAGCCATGTTTGCTACCTTAAATAATGCCTGCATCCCAAAATCTTTTACCTGTGCCAGCACTAGTGGGTGTAAACGGGCTTGAAGTTGTGGGTCCCCCAATGGTGGTGGTCCTAGGAGTTGAGGATCCCCTACCCCAAAGTGTGGGTCTTGTGAGACCTTTAGGTTTCTTAGTTCCTGCTGTTCTGCACTGCATAGTCATGTTGATTCATAAACCATATATCAAACTGTGGTACAGATTAATTTTGCCAGCTGCTTGATATCAAAAGGTGTTACTTCCTCAGTGGTTAAAAATTACAGCGGCAGGAGACCCCAGTCCATGTCTGGCAACAAGCTGTCATAGTTTGGAAAGAACTGGCCACTGAGAGGTTGGGTATTTGTTGGGTCCACTTCTGCTGCCTCTTAGTACTGGGTATACTTCAAGTGTCCTGGCCCCTGGCTCCCAACCACCCAACAGGAGCATGTCAATTTTGTTCGCTCCCTCGAAATCCCCGCTTGCAACCATGGCTTGCTTTACCAGATGCTGGTCGGGTTGGGTGAAGCCATTGGGAGCGCAGCGGCAGCAGCGTTCTCTCAGGGTTCCACAGAGGGGCAGTGGCTCCAGTTCTCTCCGTGGGTGCCTTTCAAATCCCTAGTCAGTATACATCCCAGGGGCTGCTCCAACTCTGGTAGTGACGGTGACAATGCTCGCAACGCTGCAACTTGGGGATCCTCTGTCCCGCTGCTGCTTCTGGGTATGATGTTGGCTTGGCATCCAGGCATCCGCGATGAGGTGTCCCAGGATCTGCCCACCAATCGCAGCGGCGAGTGGCTGTGCCCAAGGGAGCCTGGGTCGTAGGTGGGATCTCAGAGCCAGGCCAGTCAGCCCCGGGGGGAGGTGGTCTGAGCGTGTCCATGGGGACAAGGGGTGTGTGTGGCTCTGGTGCAGGTGGTTCGAATGGCTGTGTAGGCGCACTTGATGCAGCTGCAGAGTGCTCCACTTCTGCAGGAGCCATGCGCTGCTGTGGTGTGGCTGCAGGGCCAGCGCAGTCCGGTGTGGTTGCAGAGCGCTTCCCTGATACAGCAGCACAGTGCAGCAGCTTTGCATGGCTTTGCAGCAGCTTGGCTTAGCTGCAATGGCACAGGGCAGTGGTGCAGTTTTGCACGGCTGCAGGACATTCTGCTGGCAAGGCATCCCAGCATGGCGCAGCTTTGCAGCGCTGCATGGTTTGTGGCGTGATGTGGCTGTCTCGCTCGTCCTCCTCTCCTGCGTGCCTCCCGCTGCCTCGCCCGGCGCCCTGTCCTCACTGCACGCCTCAGTGGGAGGTGCCCATGGCATCCCCACCGCTGTCCTCAGATCATGCTTGGTCTCTTAAGTGCCTCAGCAAGTCCACAATGAGCCTCCAGGGCTCTATGACATTAATAGTGGTCTGATTGCCTGTGGAGGCTGCCTCAATTGTAAATCTGCCAGCCCACTCCCATGTTCTTAAGTCAAGGGTGGCTCCTTCAGTCACATCCCATCCGTGGTTTTCAGACCATGTTAGCAAGGCTAGCAAAGCCCGCTTCTCATATTTTTTCCCGTTTCCTTAAAAAAAGGCTCCATGCCTTGGTAACAGGGCCTTCCTCCACCAAAGGCCACGCTCCCATATTTCCTGGCAGTGTCTTCTATTTACAAAGGGTCCGGACCAACACGGCTGTCTCCACCACCTTCCGCAGCTCTCTCTGCTGTGCACAGCTGTACCTGCTGCTGTGCCAGGACTACCACGGCTCTCCCTGCCGCTCTCCACAGCCCTACAGGCTGCAGGCAGCAATCCCTGCTGCCTCTGCCTCCCTGCAGTACCCACGGCAGCTGTTGTATCACGTCAGAGGTCACCAATTGTCGCTGATTTTGGAGACAGGCACGTGACAGAACACACCGAAATTCATGCAACAACAGCCAGAGTTTATTGTTGGGCAGCCCCTTTTGTAGGGGATTCAGATTTCCCACACTTGCGCACCTAAAATTTGTTGGGGTCTGAGCATTGCCCAGCTCACTGGCCAGCTGGTTGAGTTGGTGTCCATTAGGGCCAATCTGTCTGTGCAGCTTACAGGCCAGCTGTAGCTGTCCCACCTCTCATTCTGCTGTTCATTTAGTCCTGTTCATTTAGCAAGTCAGTGGGTTAATTTTCGATATGACTGCACTATTCATGCCTATTTGAATAATTTGAAGAAGGAGAAAGAGGCCTTATATAAACATTCTTTTTTTATATATATTTTAAATACATAGGCCATTGGTGCACTTCAAAGGTAAAAGTGATGTTTTTTGGCTCAAAAAATACCTTTTGGCTGTTGAATAAAACCCAAAAAGCCGTCTTCTGTGGTGGAGGGTAGCTCAGAAAGAGAGATGTCACAGTGGAGAAGTTTCAGGCGCTAACTACCAGCAGCCCTTGTGCAGGACAAATTTGGAAGTCATTTCTACTTTCTTCTTTTTTGGGAAAAAAAAAATGAAGTAGAAATCAAACAGGCCTATTTCTTATAGGAAATAAATTTAATTAATAGCAGTAAATTAAATCCTCGAGTTCTGCCCGGAACAGGTTATTTAATAGGAAAAGCCAGTGTGTTTTTTCTTTGTAGCTTAGGGGTTTTTCATGGTTGCATGAAACTTGTTGCTTTGATCTCTTGAGCTTTGTGAAATTTTAACCTGATTTCCTGTGTGGTCAACACGGAAAGAAACTTTTAGATGTATCTGCAGCCTGAAGATAATGAAAGATCAGTTATCTCAATGCAATAAAGATGAAAACAAATACACCTGTTGTAACAGAAGAATTAGCATGCATTTGTTGTAAAACACTGGAAGTCCTCCATTTGTATGAAGTGTTTGTGGAAGCAAAATGTGTTTTGTCAAGGATGCAGCCTTTGACCATCAGAAATAAGAGATGTGGGCATAACGAGAAGATTAACGAAGTGTTGAAAGAGTTGGTAAAAGAAAATCACATCATAGACATTGCTCAGAAGAAAGAAAAAAGGGATTACTTAAGATTTCCAAAGGTATTTTCTATTCCAAGAGCTGAGCTCCCCCATTTTTAGCTTAGAAGAAACCTGGGGTACAAAGTACAGCATCTGAGAGTGTTTCTAGTCTTCTTCTGACCCGCAAGTAAGATGTTAATCCTCAACCTGCTGCATTTCAATTGGGGGTGGTGTAGACACTTTTGATCTGCCTGAGAGATTTTTCTCACTAGCGTTTTGCAGATCGGAGCCTGCAAATTGCCTCTCAAATCTTGATAATTAGTGATGGTAGGTGGTGAGCATGAACTGCAAATGGTTTGAGGTTTTCTTCTTCTTTTTATTTTTGGCTTCTGAAAATCTGTGTGCCCCAAAATGCTGTTGGAGACAAAAGGGAAAATTACATTTGTGCACAAGTGAGGGAGGAGGAACGGATGTGTTGTTCTGCTGCCGTGTGAAGTGCTGTGTTTCACATCCCCAAAGCTTTGCCAGGCGTCCCACTGAGTGAGGACCAACACCCCTCTTCTGAGTGATTCACAAACCTCATCCCCAAGGGTTCCAGTCCTCAGGCAGGGGAGGTTTCCCAAGGCTGGGGAGCATCCTGCTGCCCTGTACCTCGGATTTCATCCCCTGTGAAATTAATGCTGCTTTCCTCCCACTCGGTATTAAATCCTCAACTATCCCTGGGTTGTGTTTAGCTATCTGTGTCTCACAGCACTACATTAACAGCAGTCCAAGGAACATGCCTGGAAGTGTGTGTTAGACTCACCTTGGAGGTTGTTTTTCAGTAGCTTTAGTAGTCCAGTTTATTGGCACCAGAATTTTGCTTCCATAACCCAGCTATTAATTGTATGACATTTTCAGGTTCTGCTGTGATTGCCGTTCTTTAATGTAAAAGGTGAAACTCCCAGTTCTTGTATCCCCATCTATTTCCTTTAATCACAGCATGCCTTCAAACGTGACCATATTTTTAGAGGTTGATGTGCGTTACCAACATGCTGCAGGAGAGATTTGATTGTGGATATTTTTTCCTTTTCTCCCCCAAACAGCTTTATCCTTCTGCATTCCTGTTCTGTATGTCCTTGCTCCTCATTGCTCCTGCAGCAAAATGGTCCTGGGACCATCACCGTCCTGAGTACTCATCAGTAATTAAGTATTTTGCAATTTGTTGTGCTGCATGTTGGCTGTATAAGGCTTCACAAGAAAATCTCCTTCCTAAACCCAACCCACTACTCCTTTGTGAACTGTATTTGGGGTTTATTACTAAGCAGCTGTTTTCCCTTTTGTAAATGGTCCTTGCTGAGAGACAGAAAAAGAAACAGGAAAAATAATTGAAGATGGTAGGAACATAATTCATTCAACAGGTACTTCTGTGCCTGCAGTTCTGCTGCTCAGAGGCGCTGGGCTGTGGTAGGCAGTAATTCCCCCATGACAGCCTGCTACCCAGGTCTCACCCAAACACCTCCACATCCTTTCCAGGGTTACATCAAGCCTTGTCTTGCTCCTTTTCCCATAGTTGGCCACACCCTTTTCCCTGGAATAATACTACTGGTTGTATTTTAAATCAGAAGGCAGTGTTTTCAGGCTCTGTCTACCTGGAGGCTCCTGCTTTTCTCTGAAATCTGAAGCAAGGACTCTGTTGGTCATGTTTACCCCCTCATTTGTTTCAGCTGGTCCATTAAAATTTATGTCCTCTGGGAAAATAAGTCTCCGTTTCATTTCCAGTCCAGGTAGCAGTTCCTTCTTCCAGTCTGCTGTTTCTCCTCCATCTCCCACACCCCTGTGTGTCTTTACCTATCTCCAAACACAGCATGACTGATGCTTTAAATCCCTCTGGAATCTTGTTTCCCCCCAACAGTGAGATAAAGATCTTAGTGCAGGCTGCCACTTGGACACATGAGAAGATGAGCTGTCAGCTGTGACCCTCCCTGAACTACAAAAACTGAGGAACTTCCTTGGCTTTATACTGACTTTTCCTGTAAAGTCTAGGTTTTCCTGGGTGGGGGGAGAGGGGGGAGAGATTTATGTAACCATGTAGGGTTAGAAAAGATAGCTCCAGAGGGGTGTGCTCACTCCCACTCACAGCATCAGTGCTTGGTGTAAGTTGCCCAGAACACTGGCTGCCCCACCCCTGGAAGTGTCCAAGGCCAGGTGGGATGGGCCTTGGAGGAGCCTGGGCTAGTGGATGGTGTCCCTGCCCATGGCAGAGGTTGCAAGGGGACAAGCTTAAAGTCCCTCCCAACCCGAGCTTTTTTCTGATCCTATAAAATCCTGTGTTTCGGGGTGAGTAATTAGCTGTGGCTAAGGAGGAAGAGAAGGATGGGGCAATAAGAAATTCAGGCTCAGGTGTGCATGTACAGGAGAAGAAATAAAGGAGTAGAGCATGTTGGGGGATGTACTGAACATAAAGCTGTGCAGGAGGGGTGGCTACTGGGAACAGGGAATAGTAGATAAACATTGTGTGTTCTGGAACGCCCTCATCAAGTGGAGAGAAGCACTGCTCTGTGCAAGAAGGGGGAAGCTGGCTGTGAGTAGGAGTTAGAGGTGGTTCTGCATCCAGAGTCCTTCCCCTTGCTTGGTGAAAGCCACAGGCTGCCATAGCAGAAGCAGAATCACTCTGCCAGTTCCTCATGTCTTTGGTTTTGGGGATGGGCAGGAAAATCCCTCCGCGGGCAGGAGCAGAACACTCCTAGACCATGTGCTGGTGTGTCACTGAGCTGCCTTGGCATGGGGCAAGTGTGCTGCCCATGCTGAGTGCTCAGGGAAAGGAAACCTCATGATTTCCCTTGGGAATTTCTGCTGGAATGGATACTGCTGTGTCATAGAAAGCTTTAGGTTGGAAGGGACCTTAAAGATCATCTTGCTCCAGCTCTCCCTGTCCTAGGTAAGAATGCCTGTCTGATGTGACACATAAACTTGTGGTCAGCGTGGAGCAAAATGAGCCACAGCCTTTTAAAGTACATGCTCAGAAGTAATGAATTAAGAAATCGTGTGTATGATCTTGTGCTATAGCTGAACTAAAGGGGGAGTTTCCCACTTGTCTTTCTTCTGGAAAAGTCTGGCTGGTGAGAAGGCAAACCAGGTCATCTCGCCAAACTTTGAGGTAGCTTTTGTTCCAGTGAAGAACCATTTAGCAATAAACATTTATGAATTTGAATTTCTTTTTAATCTAAAACATTACAGTTCTGGATTTGATTTTTCTTTTCCCTTTTGTTTTATGTGACATCTGGACTGTTCAGGGAGTGTTATTCCATCTTAAAATGGGGGGAGTTGTCTTTTTGAGCAATGGAGGTTTTATGGATTGAGTAGAATAATGAACATGTAGAGAAAAGATAATACAGCTGACTATCGCCTTTCACATCTGGCAACATAAGATCTTTAATTGATTTAGAGGGGTTATTTTGTCCCAACACTTGCAATTAGCAGCTCTTAATCAGTAAAACGCTTTGTAAGAAATCTGGCTTGATGGGTAGATTGGTAAAAGGAGCAGGAGGAGCAGATATTGACAATTTCTTATCTCTTCTCCCAAAACTCTCTGCGTTCTGTGAGAATAGCTGGCTGGGTGGGAAACAGATCTGCATGTTGCTTTCTTCGAGCCATGGATTAAAGAATCAGGCTGGAAGAGGCTTTGGGTTCAACTGCTGTGCTCTGTCCCAGGGCAGGGCGGAGGTACCTTTATCATGGCCTGCCTGTACCAGATTTTATGGAATATTATTTTAGCAGCCTCGGGCCATGGAGGCTGTGCGCTTGTGCTCCTCCTCACAAACTCCATTTTTCATCTCCTTGAAGCTCCCCATGCCGAGGGTACCTTGTGTGAATGTTTTCCTCTCTCTTTGGCCGTGTTTAGGTGAAAGGGACTTGAGAGCCGAGCAGGAAGGTGGATTATTTCTGCAAGGATGAGCGGGCGTTGCTAGAGATGATCTGTGGTTCGGTCCAGCTGGAGCTGTCTGAATGAAGCTATGGGCTGTGCCTCCGCCAAGCATGTGTCTACTGTTCAAAATGAAGAGGAAACTCAGAAGGGCAAGAACTACCAGAACGGAGATGTGTTTGGGGGTGAGTGTTGCAGGATTGGCTTTCTCCCAGCACCATGAATGTTCTGGAAGGTGTACGGGGGAGCCTTAACCTTTCACGAAATACAAAACAAAATGTGTGTTAAAATACATCACAATGACAGAGCAGTTGGCCCATCCAGGGGAGGGTACTGTGACACTTGAAACAGAGGTGAAATCCTTAGTGAAGAAATAACATTTTAAGGATGTAGGTAACTACACTGTCTTTACCTCCACAAATCCTGGAATAGTTCAACGAGTTGCACAACCCCCTCATGTATTTATATATGTGTCTCTGTTATATGTTTGTCATTGAATACCAACATAGTTGACTCATTTCCTAAAAATAAAAGTCTGTTCAGTAAGAAATGTAATTCCTCACTTCTGTTGTCCTGTAAAGCAATAAAGCGTTAGTTCTGAAGTCCTGTAGCAAACAGGGTTTGAAGGTACAATGAAGCTAGAAACTGAGGGATTTAGTGGTACTGGGAAGATGGGAATGTGGGATGAAAACATCTGTTTCACTGTGAAGACTTGTCTGTGATCCAGGTCTTGTGCATCAGAAGAGGTAAAGTGATAGGACACAAAATCACAGGCAGCTTCATGGTTTTTTTTTTTTCTCCAGATTCTGTTAGTACGCATGAAGTGTTTTTTAGATAAAGATGTAAATCTTTAAATACAGATTTTAAAATTTCAGGAATTATCTGAAAGACTGTTCAGAAATGAAATTTCTAGATCTGCCTGGATGCCTGTTTGAAACTTAAGTCAGCTGTGAATCAGCTGCCTTGGTACTGTTACTGTTAAAACAGGTGCCTTGGTACTGAGTACATCAAACCCCCCTGGTGTTTTTTTCCAGACTTTCTGAGGGCTAGCTTGCTCTCCCAGTGGATCCCAGAGTAAGAATTCCCAGAGATGTTACCAAAGAGAAAGTAGTTGTTGAACAAATTTCAGGACTGTTCAGTGCTCCTTCTCATCCCTGGGAGATGCTGGGTTTGGAATTGTGAGCTCAGTACATTGCTTTATTTTAAAAAAGGCTTTTAAGCCAGAAACAGAAAATTCTGATTCTATTGGTTGCTCAAGGGAATTTGAGTTTAGATTTTAGCTTATACTTAGTGAGGGAGAGATTTTTGGCAAAATGTGAGTCTCAGTCTTTTTTATTTTTGGTGTGGTTTAACCACATGCTGTGGGCCAAAGACTGTAACTTTAACACAGGAAACTTAAAGCAGCTTCTGGAGTCAGAGGATCAAGAAGATTGAAGGGATTTTAAAAGGCTCCCATTTATAGAGCTGGACTGGTGTCAGCAGTATCATTTAGCTATTCTGGGATCCATTTGAGGGCTGTTAATCGTTCCGTATTCTACTGTTGGGAGTCCTACCTGCTCTTAACCATTTTCTGCCCCATGCTTTAGTTTAGCTGTAGGATTTATCATCCCTAAAGATCTGAGTCTATGACTGATTCCTTCTTAGCAGAGTTGGAGTCTGACTTAACTTGTTGAATGGTAACCACAGAAGTCACATTTTTCCCTTGCTGGTGAAACACAGCTTCTGTGTCAGAACTGTGTGCCTGAGGAGGTGCCTGAGCTGGAGTTTTAGATTTCATCCAATGCCACCCCCTGCCCTGGGCAGGGACACCTTCCACTGTCCCAGAGTGCTCTTAAGCCCTGTCCAGCCTGGCCTTGGACACTTCCAGGGATCCAGGGGCAGCCACAGCTTCTCTGGTCACCCTGTGCCAGGGCCTCCCCACCCTGATGCTTCCTTTCTGATTTCTGGAAAGGCACAGAAGTGTCTCACCCTGCCAGAGGCCATGAGCAGAGTATCTGTGCTGCCTGTAGGGATTGAAAGTTCCCTGTGGTATGATTAGGCAGAGCTAAACCAAGGTGAGTGGTAGGGAAATGAGGAGCCAGGAGGTGATGGAAAGGGAATTAGAGGTTAGGTTTTGGGGAGGAGGTTGCAAAGTAAGGGAAACAGAAGTCAGGTGGGGTTGGAAGATGGCTGATGTGTCAGTAACACCCTGAGAATATCAGTGAGCAGAAACCACTCTCTACATGGCCAGTGAACACAGGCAGAGTTGGCAGCTGGGGACTAATGTGACATCAAGTGCCTGTGCAGAACTAGCAAGGATGAACCTCATGGCTGTGATAGCCAAATTGCCTCAGACGTTTCACAAAGGGAGGAAATCCTGAGGGATTTGCTACAGCAATGAGGATTAAAGGAAAAGAGCCAAGTGCTGGGCTGCCTTCCCTGGGCAGGCAGTGGGGTCTGAAGGATGTGGCTGACAGGACATTGCCCCTCTCTGTGTGACCACAGCCAACTGGAAACAGTTCACCTTCCTTCCTCTAGCACCTTCCCCAGACAAGATGCAGGCAGAAAGAGTCAATAATAAGGATTGTACTTTCCAGTTAAACTGTGTTTGGATTTTTATTTTCCCATGAGTAGTTTTTACTTGACTGAGCTTCTCAGAGTGGTGCAGTTCTGCTTTGGCTCTTCCTTGGAACCTCTGGATCTATTTTCCTTCTTTCATGGTGGGATTGGTTGCAGCCAAGTCTATTGACTATTGGGAGATCATGGCTTCTGAGAGATTTGGGGTTTTTTTAACTTTTAAAAGTCACTGCAGGTTAAGATTGATCTCCAGTACTCTTATTTCTTCCCCAGCTTTTAACCTTTTATTTTAGCTGAGCAGACACATTGAGCCAGGTGCTCGCTGTAAATTTGAAACCCTGGTGTTTAAAACAGAGAAACCCATTATGAAATCTGTGAATTCTGTAAGGACAAATCCTGGTAAGTGCAACCAAAACATAAAAATTTCCACCCTATCCCAAACTGCAGAAGTCATGCTGCATTTTGCTGTAATATATATTTAAATAATTGAGTTAGCAGGCCTATCAAAGGAGATGTTCTAGAGAAGATTGAATATAATATGATTATTATGTCTGTTGGTCTCTAATGACTTTAAAATCCCTCTAATAAGGATAGTAATAATAAATCTTCATTTATTCATCATTCCACTTCAAAGCTGATTTCCAGGGTAATACATAAGAACTATAATATGTAAATACCAATGAAGAACAAAATGCCATGATAGAGCCTTGAGCATTGTTGATTTCAGCATATGTTTTAATAATATAAGATCTCTTGTAGATTAATTTTATTTGTGCCTTTATAAAAAATTATGGGATGTTCATTTGGGGAGGAGGTTATTGAAGTAATTCTTTCTGTAAGAAAGTAAAGTGGTAATGTGATTTGGGAAAAAAATATTCTAGAATCTGTTCATTAATCTGAGAGGCTTAATCCAGACGTTTCCATGGAGCTCTTGGGTGCTTTGCAAAAGGGAGAGTGAGCATGTCAGGTAGGAATTTTCTGACAAAATGGTAATGTCATGGTGGGATTTCTCTTATTAAGAGCAGCTCCCATTGCTAAACCTGTCTAAATAAAGCTGAACACAATGCACAATAGTTTATAAACCAGTTTATCTCAGAACAGCTGGGGGAATGTTAGGAAAGAAAATTTTCAGCAGTAAAGTATTCTAATGAGATTGAAAAACTGATTAATTGAGACACAAGGGCAGGCTGGATGGGGCTTGGAGCAGCCTGGGATAATGGAAGGTATCTGTGCCCATGGCAGGGGGTGTTGATGAAATGGGCTCTAAGGTCCCTCCCAACCCAAACTGTTCTGGGATTCTGTGATTGTATCTGATTGCTTCACGAGCTCTAGAGCAGTTTTCTTTTTCACCTTGCTGTTTCATTTCTTCCCGTGTGTTTTATGGGATTTTCTCCCTTCTGTTCCTCTCTGTCTTGTGATGGGTATTTCCCTCCTTGTCTCTGTCAAAGACAGAGAATCCTGACTTAGTTTGAAGTAAATGCCAAACTGCTAAAATAATTGAAACCTTTAAAATATGTCCACTCTATGCAGAAGGAGAATAACAGAGGGGAATTTGGACTATGATTTACTTTTCCTAAATATGCATTGTCATCTCCAAAAATAGTGTGTCCAAACCTTTGTAGAGATTAGTTTGCTTTGAAGGCTCTTTCCTTAACAGGCCAGGAGTATTGTCTTACTGAAAGCTTCAGTCTTGTAATGTTGCTCAGGACAATTCAAAATATCTCTAGGCCTGGCAAGACTGTTCAGATATCCTTCATTAATATGAGGTACCTTTTAAACCTATCTTGTTCCAGTACACAGAATTCTGGAGGTCATCTGGCCATCTGAAGTGGGGAAGTTTTCAGTTAAAATTTTCAGTCAGAAAAATACCTGAGAAGTTTTTTCAGTAAATAACACCTACCTGTTGTTACACTATTATAGCCCCACTCCCCCTCAATTGTCAGGGAAAAAAAAATAGCTAAAATTGAAAACGAGAATTTCTTTGTTCTAGAAGACAGTGTGGCTATCCTCAGTGAACTGAAGCTGTCTGGAATGCTGTTGCTTGAGCAGCAGAACTTGTGTCCTGTCAAGTGTGGGTGTGTGCTGGGATCAGAAGGTCTCACTGCACCCAAACACACAGTTCCCTTGGCCTGGCAGCCTTTATTTGATGGACTGTGGTGGTTAGCTGATGGAAACTCCTCCAGGAGCTGCTCCAGCTCATGTGGCTGTACTGATACGTTCTGCAGTATCAGCTCTTACTCATGCTGGGGACAGATGCATAAGGGGACCAGCCCCATGCTGTGTCCTAATTCCATACTTTGAGACTATAGCTTTTTTAAAAGACATTTTTGGACATGAAAAATACTTCTGGTACAATCACAGGCACTTGTTCTTAATCTAAGCTCCATGGAAGTGAGTGGCCTGTAGGCACCCATTCTCTGAAAACTCAGTCTCATGGGTCTAAAACCAAATATCACAGTGAGTTTCAAAGGAGATTTTCATTGCTTAAATTCAGACTCTGGCTGAGCTCCTGAAAGGGAAGGTTTAATGTTCATGGTTTCAGAAGCTCATGTTGTAAAGTAGGTCTTGTTCCAGTGCTTGAAAGCTGAAGAAAAGCAGATGAGTGAGTGAGAGTCCATTGCAGCAGAGGGTTGAAGTGCACGAGCATCTTCCAGAATTGTACTGGACTCAAGTGTTTTTTAACTGCCAGAGGGCAGGTTCAGGGGTTGGGAAGGAATTGTTCCCTGTGAGGGTGGGCAGGCCCTGGCACAGGGTGCCCAGAGAAGCTGTGGCTGCCCCTGGATCCCTGGAAGTGTCCCAGGCCAGGTTGGATGGGGCTTGGAGCAACCTGGAGTAGTGGAAGGTGTCCCTGCCCATGGCAGGGGTGGGATGGGATAATCTTTTAAGATCCCTTCCCACCCAAACCATTCTGTGATTCTGTTTCCTTGCCTTGTTTAGCAATTCGTTGATAGCCTGCTTCTTATCTAAGTAAACAGGGGGCAGTCCTAAACAAGTGTTTCTGGAAGTGAGAGAAATTAAACCCTGCCTACCCTGGTTATATTAATGTGGGAAATGTAACAAAATTGCATGTGTTATCTAGGTTTATGATGTATTTATGTAACTCTGAGAACACCCTTGGTAAGTCAATAATTGACTATTTTATTACCATAAGGAAGCAACAGAGTTTAAAGAAAATCAAAACAAAACCAAACTGCACCCTCAGGTTTTGTCTAGTTATGTAATCATGATCAATATGTGCAAAGAAAGTATTTTCCACATGAATTAAAACTGTATTTTCACCTTTTAGGTATAGAAATGGCTCATCTTTATAGCCCTTGGAAAAGTTGCTGCTTTTGCAGAAGGGGGAAGAGGCTGCTCTCAACTGTGGGTTGGCTCTGAGTAGTAACAAAACAAACTCTTCCTCCCTCTCCAGCAAGGAAATACAGATTTATAAAGAAAACAGAAAGAGCAGTCCCAGGCATGGCAATGAACAGATCCAGGGAATGCAGTAAGGGGCACCAGGAGACGAGGCTGCAGACAGGGAGAGCAGAGATGAGAGAGAACATACCTACAACGTGGGGCTAAGGTCCCTCCAGGAGATGGGACCAAAGGCAGGACTAGAGACAGGCAGACCTGCTCTGGCAGGGACTGGAGGCCCAAGTCTCAGCAGAAACAGAGCTCCTGGATCCACAGGCAGGAGATGCAGGTGGGGTCTCAAGGTTGTGGCCTCTTGGTGCACTCAGGACTCTGACAGCCGCTGTCCATTAATTGTGGTCTGTATGTAATGATGGTAATTGAAATAATTCTCCCTTCTCCTACTCTTTTCCCCATTTTTTTGCCCCCTTGGCAGTGCAGAAACACTGATCTGGTGTTCCTTAGGGG
This sequence comes from Hylia prasina, assembly GCA_013397195.1. Lineage (NCBI taxonomy): Eukaryota > Metazoa > Chordata > Aves > Passeriformes > Sylviidae > Hylia > Hylia prasina. Next base: position 540,984 of record VYXD01011337.1, on the reverse strand, counting down.
TGACATCCAGGTCTGGTGAAAGGTTCCCACAGGCTCCAGGAAGCCTGCCTCTTTTTGCAAGATTGGTTTTCAGTGTCTATTTTCACTGATCCAGCAGAGAAGAAAACCAGTTCAGAAGTGATGGGAGAGTAGCTTTTTAGATACCTGGGTGCTGGAAAATTACTGGTTCAGGCAGTAGAACAACAGTGTTTGAAGATATTTCTCAGTGCCTATTTGAAAAGAATAATCAGAAAGACCTAAGAAGAGATGCTTTCCTGAATGGATAGAAGATCTTTGCCATGGAAAGGTTGTGGAACTTTTCCTACCTGAAAGAGAGTTGGACTTAGAACAGGTGTCCATAAATTAGTTAGACAGCCCTCACACTCTATAGTAACCTTCTTCTGGTGCTTAATCTTCTTGGACTGTTTTTACAACCCCTTGTCATGGTATTAGATGAGGGAATAATTCTGCGGAGTCATTCTCTTCAGTGGAAGGGAGCTGTTTTTATCCAGATCTTTGCAGTTCTGGGTTTGGAATGATACACACACGGTTGGACTCAGCACTTGGAGTGGGGATTTACAGTACAGAGACAGAAGGTGAGCCAAGGTGGAGAAACAGTTGATATCCCTGTTTTAGGAGCAGCAATTAATCACAGGCAGGTCATCACTTCCTTGCCTCTTGTTTTCATGTGAGCTTTTCCCCTTTTGCAAGCTCTCCCTTGGCATCGGAGCCCCCAGAGAGGGATCAGAGGGCAGGGGGCTCCAAGGGACCCCCCGAGCCTCTGCAGTCTCTGGAATGTGGGCAGAGGGAACGTGGTGTTATTCTAGGGAGTGACCTTTCCCCCAAGCTGCTTAGCTCCATGGAGAGTCCAGTCCCAGCAAATGAAGTGCAAGGGGTGTGCATTTCACAATTGCATTAGTGGGCTATAAATAGGGCCATACATCCGCCTTTGGCACTGGCTAGAAAGGAGGCAGGATGTGTTTTCTGGCAGCCTTGGTGCTAAAGGAAATCCGTTTATTTTATGGTACAGACACACTTAGTTTTTCACTTAATCTTTTAAAGACAATCTCTGGCATTCATTGCCTACCTGTGGGTGCAAACAAGGAAAAATCATGGTAAAAATGCCATACACTTTCAATTACTGCAGTGTTCCTTTAGCCATTTTTCAAGTGTTTTATTACTGGGCCACAAATTTGGAGGAATAAAAAACCCAGAGAAAACTCCAAAGCCTGAAATTTGGCCGGAACACTCACTCTGGGGAATAATTCCCAATTCCCCAGGTAGGCCTTGTGTAGCTGCATGGGTGTGTATTCATTTCAGCAACACAAGGCTGAAATTTTCGAGGCTGTAATTTTATAGTAGGAAGCATCTACTGGTAGAAATAGCTGTTAAATACAAAGAAAAGGTACCTTACCAGTAAGTATTTGTGTATCTTTGGCATACACAGCCAGAGGTGCCTTTAGAGGATAGAGGAAGTAAACATAGAAGGCATTTTTCCAGGAGGTAATTCTCCAAAACACTGTGCCCTCATGGGTATTTTAAATAAATATTATAAACAAGTGGTCTCATGTTCTCCTTGTTTAGGGGCCCAAGACTGACAGTGCTCTGTCTTGAGCTAGCGCCAGAAAAAAATGTGAAAAAATAGAAAACGTTAATACTTCACAATGTGCTTGTTAAAACACAGCCTGGCTTCTGCTGAGTGGGTGTCATTATGCCCTGCCATGCCCTTTTTATTCTTACCTGTATGAGCGGGGGCTCTGGCAGAAAGGATCAGGTTGAGGGTGCTTTTAAATTCTGACTTTCCTTTCTGCTCTTGTCACAGCAGCACTGCAGGGGCTGTTCAGGCAGCTCGGATGCAGAGCACTTCATGTTCTGTGGTACTGGGAAGGAGCATGCAGTCGCCTTTGTTTCAGGAGTTATGGCTCCAGGAATGATCTTGAGCTATTCAGAGGGGAAAAAGTGGGTGTACTGGTTTGGGTTTTTCCCACTGAAGTCTCCTAAATTGTGTAGTGGTTGTATTTGTTACAATTACATTCATGTCATCCCCTGAATTTGTTGTCAAGTGGTCACAGCCCCCAAAGCTGCCAGAGCTCCAGGATTGTTTGGACAACACTCTCAGGGATGCACAGACTGGGATTGTTGGGGTGTCTGTGCAGGGACTGGGGTTGGACTGGGTGATCCTGGTGGGTCCTTTCCATCTCAGCAGATTCTGTGGTCCTCTGATTCCATGGTTTACTGTATTTCTAACTGTAGGAACTGGGTGCATCTTGAGATCTTTTTAGGGTGAAAGTACCCATCTAATACAAGTGCTCTAAGCACATATTTCTTATTTTGATTTTTTTTTTTTAGCTATTACTAAACTCTTTTTTTCTCAGACATTGGTATTTTGCTTTCTTTTAAAAAGTGTTGCCCAAAGGGAAGGGAAGAATGCACGGAAAATCTGTAGCCAGAGTAAAATATTGATCTTTCCAACAGATTACTTTTGGAGCTCCTAGATGGTCTGTAAGTAATGTAATGTAATTAACTTCTGTATCTTTTGCATCTGGAAATGTGTGCTGTATTTTATAAATCAAGTTTTTGTTAGATCTCCCCTCTTGGTTTAAAGAAATATTGACAGTGAGGAGGTGTTACTGGTTCTGGGTATTTATTCAGTCCCTTCCATATGGGAATTAATGAAAACGAAATAGCTGCTGATTTACAAACACTCTTTGAGGTCCATGAGCAGGGAAAATTTGATAGCTTAATATTAATAGAAAAAAGTTACTATGCCAGAAAGGGTATGAAAATCCATTTCAAGTCGTATGTTGCGGGGCAACAATCTCATTTAATAGTTGACTGATTGAGAATGGCATTGCTTGTTAAGGAGAGAGGAATTGGCTTTTTTATTGACAAGGAAACTGAAGGCACCTCATCCTGTGTTTGCAATAATAGGAGATGTGTAATTTCGAGGGTGTGGAGTGGTAATGACTTATTTTCTAGGGAGCACTGGGGGTGGCTCTGTTCAGGAATGGTTTTGGGTGGATGGATACCTTAGAGGGGCTGTAAGAGGCAGGGCCTCCAGTGCTGCACAAGGGATGCTGACAGAAATGGTCAGTTAGGTATTTTTCCTGGAGTTGAATAGTCCCAGACTGGTTCTGTGCCAAAGTGAGGAATTTTCAGTACATAGAGAGATGGGGGCAGGGGGGAGGATCAGCAGAGACTGGGAGTTTCATTAATGACATTGAAAAACCTGAAAAGAATTAAATATTTTGTGCTTGGTGGTTTGGTTTGTTTTTTTTCACTTTCCAAGGGAGAATTTCAAACCACAGCAGTGAAATGAAGTTGAAGGAGCCTTTCCAAGCTGGCTGTGCTGTGCTATGTTCAAGGCAGCCTGGATCCAGACACCCACCTGGGGGCTTCATGTGAACAGTCATATTTTCAAGGCACAGACCCTTTGTTTTCCTCCTGTCCATTCCTTTAATTAATCTATCTGCTGCTTGTTTCCTCTCCTGCTTTCATTTCTCAATTTCATCTTTTTAGTGGGCTAGATAATTGCATTTACTAAGTATCCTTCCTGCCAAGCACTGTGGCTGTAATCTCCTCCACCTGAGAAATGGTTTCCTTTGAACAGCCTGGCATATGCCTCAAAGTTACGTGTTAATTAAATGAAAACAAAAAGGTAAAAAAAAGTGTGTGTATATATATGTATATATATGTTTATATGAATTATATGGTTTCAGCAAGCAGAAATCTGAGTAGCTGAAAGATAGTTATGAGTGCACACCACCAGCACTGTTCTTTGGCTTTGTAATTACAGAGGAGTGCACAAAAGTCTTTAATTATATGATCACATGGCAGGTTTTTTCAATACCATCTCACATATGGCATTTCCTTGGATCTTGAACACAAAGACAGTACAAGCAAGGCAGAAATCGTGTGTTTAGCATTAACTGGATTTGGGGATGTTGAGGTTGTATTTTAAAATCTTTCCTGAGATAATGAAATAGCCTCTGAGGCTGTGGTTCCTCTGACCTACTTACAACTAAGGTAGACCTGGCAGATACAGGGCAGTGGGTGCCTGGTGTAAGGTTAGTTAAAACAATCCTTAATTCATAATGTGATAGAAAATTGTATGTACAACTCCAGTTTTTGGAGGGCTTGGACTGTATGACAGCTCAAAACGTAGAGTAGCCTTGAGGACTTTTTGACCAAGAAGAAACCAAGTAGAGGTAGGAACCAAGAAGAAAAAACAAGTAGAAGGAACTAAGAAGAAACCAAGTGAAGACGGGAAGCAAGTTACCCCCTCCTTGATTCATATCAGTTGATGTACAGTGATTTGTTTCTGCAAGTCACATGCCAAAGTTGAAAATTAAACCTGTAGAAACAAGGGAGCTGAATTATGGCTTTATCACCACCTGCCACCTTTAGACTGGGGGGAAAGGAATCAGAAAACCCGGGATACACAGACTGAGGCACCCAAGGAGCAGCAGCAGCCCAGGGGCTGGGACAGTGCCTTTTCCCATGGGCAGACATCAGGCTGGGAGAGGACAGTTACCCAAGGGATGGAGAGCTGTGTGAGGTTTGCAAACTCTGGAAACTGCTGACAGCACTGGTGAGGGGTGGGTTAATATGGCAACTTGGGGGTTTGTGCTTCTCCAGCAGCAAAGATCAAGATACCATGTCCAGGACAGTTAATGGAGCTGTGTTCTGTCCGACCTGTCGGCCTCAGAGGTTGCTGCTGAGAGATGTCATGGTTTGGGCCTGCAAGAGGGACGTTTGATAAAGTAGAAGGAAGTTGCTAAATTTTTTCAGGTAGGCATCACCCTTGAGGGAGTGAATGTTTTGTGAAGCACTGGATATGCCATAGGGCTGCTGGATAGCTCAGAAAAGAGCTACTCCTGTCTCACTGAATGTCCTTCCAATTCTGCAGGAATCCTCCATTTAGGGACTGGCTTTTGTTACACTGAATGTCTTCAATCCCTTTTTTTCCTCCAAAAAACCAGCCCTAGCCATCGCATCTGCCTTGTGCAGAAGCAGTCATTGGCATTCCTTGGGTACACGTTAGGATTGTGTAGGAAGAAGAAAAAGTGCTTGAGGGTGGGCTTTGCAGATGTGCTGCGATCTGTGTGGTGTGTTGATTTTTAAAGAGCTGTTCTGTGAGAGGATTTAGATTTTGTTGGCAGAATTGGTGTGTTGTTCATGTACCTGTTCTCTGTTTAGTATCAGGTGATGTCCACTGCCTCGACTCCCAGCAGTGGCTGTATTTTTAGATTGGATTAGGGTAAGGTAAATTAATTTGGGAAATCCGAATGAGCATTTTCAGATAATCCTTTGAGAAAAATGGGTTGGCTTATTTCCTAAGCTATTTTTATTATTCTATCCATGTTAGTAAAACCATGATCACTTGGATCAAGAATTACCTGTGAATTGATAGCTTTGAGGGTTGGTATCAGAAGACAACAACAGGCTGCTCACCCAGTACTGGTTGACCTCCAATGAAATTTCGCTCCCAGTCCACATCCAAGTGGATCAAAAACCCACCCCCACAGCTGAGCACATGCTTCAACCCTGTAGAATCAAGTGAACCATAGAGCTCCTGCTTTCTGTGAGTGCTTGAAGCTGGACCTAAGAAGATACCTTAGATATCCTCCATTTCTTAATATTTAGTTCAGTAAATATTAATTTGCAGGATTTTTGCAGCTGCTTTCTCTGACTGTTGATTTTCTTGGGATTTTTGGTGTAACTTCCCTGGTATCCAGGCAGTTGATACCCACATACATAACAGAGATGGAATAACCTCAGTAGCTCATCTCACCCACCTGGTCCTCCAGACCAGTTGGACGTGAACGCGTGGCACTCAAGGTGGATGACTCAGGTGGTGGAACTGCAGCCACCCAAGCAGTCTGATTCTGATTTTGGTTTTTCTCCTGAGGTGTGGCCTGGCTCTTTCTAGAGCTGAGTCCACCACTGCCCGTGTCCTCCCAGTGCAGCTGTGGGTCTTGGAGTGTTCCTCCTTCCCAGTGGCACTGGAGATGGGCTCCAGGAGAGCTGCAGCAACCCAGCACAGGCAGGACATGGAGCTGTTGGAGCCAGTCCAGAGGAGGCCATTGAGATGATCAGAGGGATGGAGCAGCACTGCTGAGAGGGAAGGCTGGGAGAATTAGGGTTGTTCAGCCTGGAGAAGAGAAGCTTCAGGCCTTCCAGGGGTCTTCCAGGGGTCTTCCAGTGCCTGAAGGGAGCTGACAAAAAAGATGGAGTGACTAATTACAAGGCGTGGAATGACAGGACAAGGGGAAATGGCTCCCCCCTGCCAGAGAGCAAGGTTGGAGAGAGATTGGGAAGAAATTTTTCCCTGTGAGGGTGAGGAGACCCTGGCACAGGGTGCCCAGAGAAGCTGTGGTTGCCCCTGGAACCCTGGAAGTGTCTAAGGCCAGGTTGGACAGGGCTTGGAGCACCCTGGGACAGGGAGAGGTGTCCCTGCCCATGGCAGGGGTGGAATTGGATGATTTTTAAGGTCCCTTCCCACCCAAGCCATTCTGGGATGTTTGGCATGTTCTGTGCTCAGCATCTAAGTGGCTCACCTGCTGTTCTATGTTTCAGTTCAATTGCATCAAAATCTCTTACGGTTCTTAACAAATATTTTTAGAAAAAGCAATTCAGTCTTTTATCTAAATATAGCTTTGAGCTTTCAAGCCTTTGGGAGAGGAGAGCACGTGAAACTTTGATCCATGGCATTCACAGCAGTAGGAGCACTTTCTGCACCTGGCAGAAGTAAGTACAGTGCAGAGGAATTTGTTAGACAGAAAGCTCCTATTTTTCAGAACAGACATGTACTTAAGTGTGGATGAAGGATAAATCTTGGCATGTCATATGATAGAAGGGCAAGAGAAACTGCAGGAAAATATATGGCACGGGAAAATGAAAGTGTGTTTAGAAACTTCCCTCTTGGTGGTATGACTGAAGTACCACTCACCTCCTGCCTGATACTTGATATCTTGCTAAAAATAGAGAAGAGGCTCACCCATCGTCCCTCTGGATGACAGTGGAACCAAATCTGTTCATCCTTAGATGTCTGAAATGGGAATTCAGTGTAAATCAGCATTCTATTTATTTACTTATATAAAGGCTTGCTGTTTAACCATATATTTCTCGGAAAGTCACAGTGACTCTAGAGATATTTGGCAAACTTATGCTTTTTTCTGGTGTTGTTCTTTGCTTTAAACTGAGCTAGAATTAGTGCCATTGCACATATTCCTGTGGTAAAGGCACTTACAGCCATGTCTGGAAGTGCTGAAGACATTTTTCTCATGGGAACCACCACAGTTTTGTGCCCCCCGCCCAGTAATTGTTTCAGTATTCTAAGTTGATATGCTCATTTATCACTGAAATTGTTATTAATGAGTGCTGTTTTTCTTTGTCACATTGCCATGGCAACCGGGTGACATGTTTGAGTGGAATTATCTGTTTCCAGATGGAGATCTTCATTCATAAGGTTTGCCTGCTGAGAATTTTTGCAGCATATTCAATTTCAAAATTCTTCCTCCCTATGCCTTTCCACAGTTTGGAGCTAGAAGCGTTCCTGCTTTCTGGTTTATATCCTGTGATTTTGTGGTGGGTGTTATGCTTGCAATATTTCTGTCTTTTGTGGTTCATTTATGCTGTTTTTCTTTTGATTTAATTGAGTTGCTTTTCTTCAACTCAGGATGCTGTGACAGTCCTGTAAAGCCATTCCTCCCCCATATGAGTTATTGGAAATTTTCTCTTTTTATATAATACACCGCATAATAGAATACAGGATTTGATTTTGTTTTTGCTCCTGAAAGGAGCATAAGGATGCATTTCTCTTTATATATGATATGTCACATTCTGATAATGTACTAATTTTTTTTTATCATATTCACTACTTGATTTTTAGTTCTATACCAGAAAGAAGCATGAACATGTTTTGCTTTTCTTTTTGATATAAAACTGTGTTTAGGAAAAAGACCAAGGTGAATACACATAGAATATAGGTTTCCTTTATCCTGAACTTCTTACAGTTTTAAAGGTCTTGTTGGCTGCCAGACTTAATGAGGTTGTACTGGATCTCAAATCAACATTTCAGAATTTCTCTGGATTTGTTTCTGATCACTCAGACCAAAGTACCTCAAAATGCTGTGTGTACTTCAGTAGAAATCAGAAGGTATCATCCTTTACTTCTTCAACTCCAGGTCACTCTTACCTTATTGAGCAGAACCAGGTTAGCAGTTTGCACACACCTACAGGAAAGGCATTAAGGGCCCATTCATCCAACCTGTCTTTAATCTAATTTTCATATTCACCTAAAATTATTAATGCCAGTACACCTCATGATCTACTTTAATGTCTATGCATTGCATAAACATCCCTTTTGCACTTGCAGTGCTTTCATCCTGCCAGTAACTTTAGAACAAGAGCTATCCCATAAATAGCTCAGAATCTGTAGCTCCTGAACACCTTACCTTATGTGTAAGGTATCTATAGAAGGCAAATTTTGTCTTCACCTAGTCAAAAAGAGTCTACATATCACTGTGTCCTCCCAAAAATAACATAATGCAGTGCAAGACCCATCTTCTGCAAATAATGATTTGATTTTAATTGCTATATTTAGCATGTTTGAAATAAAGGATGTTGTCTTACCTGTGAATAAAGTGTTACTTCTCTGTTATACCAGCAAGCAGTGTCCTCCCTAGCTGTGTAATTCTGTATAATTACTTAGCTGTTCCTTTCCCTTGCAAGGGTTGAATCATATCTATTTATACCTCCTTCCAGCGAGAGACTAGTCAATACTAACAAATGTTACCAATGCATTGTATCAGTGCTCCTCATTTTAAGGGGAATATTTTGCCTGTGATTAGGGGACTAGGAGAGCTTATGAGTAATGATGTTGCTTCCAACGTGATGAATCTCTGATCTGCTCCCTTCATTTCTGTGTGTAGCTGATAAAACAGTTGTTGATGGCTCAGTTATTAACCAAAATGAGGTTGATCCCTGGCTTTCCACAGGCTGGTGCTGCATTTGCCTTCTGGTGTGATCTTGGTGTGTGCACAGCTTGCTCAGAGCCCTGGGATTGCTGGAGCTGGAAACTGCCTGGTGCTCTGGGCTGTTCATCACTCCCTGAGGCACTGGAGCCTGAGTGCCGGCCCCTCAACCCCTTCCCAGTGTGTCTCATCCCAGGAGATAATCTCTTGGCCTTTAAAGGAGATCCTCAGCTTTAGATTGTGTCAAAGCTTTATTGCTTTTTGAGATACAAGCAGAGATTTCTCCTGCTCAAACACACGCCATCTATTTTAGCCAGGACATTTATATTAATTTTGTAAGACACTTTCTATTACTAGGCTGATTCTGCCAACATCTGCAGGGGCTTCCTGATTTTTTTTTTGATCTGTATCCACAGAATCACAGAATGGGTTTGGATTGGAAGGGATATTAAAGCCCATCCAGTGCCACCCCCTGCCAAGGGCAGGGACACCTTCCACTAGCCCAGGCTGCTCCAAGCCCTGTCCAGCCTGGCCTTGGACACTTCCAGGGATCCAGGGGCAGCCACAGCTTCTCTGGGCACCCTGTGCCAGGGCCTGCCCAACCTCACAGGGAACAATTTCTTCCCAATGTCCCATCTAACCCTTCTCCAGTGGGAAGCCATTATCTTAAGGAAAAGTTAGGTTTCTCCAAAGTAAGCCTTGCTGTTTGCTGTGACGGATTCAACTTGTCCAAAAAATGTTATTAAAAACAACTGGTTTATTTTAGAAAACTTTCTTGCTGCTGCATATCTTGGGCATAAATTATCCAGGTGTCTGCACTTCTGCAGTTGGTAGGACGGAGGGGTGGGTAACATCATCTCTGCTGGAGCTAATTGGATACTTATTGTACCATCAGGAAAGTGCTGAAGTTTTCTAACACTGCTGGAAATATCTCTAGAAATATCATAAGAAATCTGTGCAAAGTTCTCTGCCATCAAGAGCTACTTGATGCATCTGGCAAACGATGCAGCATTTGAAGGGTCTGTGCCCATGTTCATTGTGAATTTAAAATTTTTGATCTCTAAGAAGACTCCATCCTATCCCAGTGTATCAAAATTTCACATGTCGGTCTGATTATCCTGGCTATCAGTCAGGGTGCCCTGGTTGACTTGCTCCAAGGGATGATGTGTCCAAGTAAACATCCCTCCTATACCATCCCCACAGGATCAGCTGCTGTCTGGATGTGGTGTTTGATCACAATTAATCTCTTGGAATGAGCAGCAGACACGTTTCAGGGTGATGGTTTGCCATAGAACATCAGCCTGTCCATACCTTCCTTGTTTTCCACAAAGCTGGGCTGAACTTCCTCTCTCCTCCAGTGCACAGGGACTGGCTGTTGGTTGGGAAATGTCCTTTGTGCTGCTTTCTCTTGCTCATCTGTTTCCCCATGCAGATCCCTGCGTGCCTCTGTGGGAGTTTGATGCTTTTTCTGCGTGTGGGTTTTATTGCTAATCACAACAGAGGGCACTGAGGCAGGGAGGAAAATGTAAGTTAGATAATTGCAGTCAGTCACCTACTTCTAATTCCCAGGCTTTATTGTGTTCAGCCCTTTTGGGCTTATGAATTGTCACCTCCAGACTAGCTGAATTACACTGGAAAAAAAGGAAACAAACCAAAAAACCCTCAGAGTTGTTCACATTTACCAATCTGATAATACTGTATTAAATTCTTCCATCTGATTTGAGGCTCTGCACCTGAGATGCTTCTATTTGATAGATTCAGTTTATTTGAACTCTGTAATAAAGAAAATGTATAGATGTGGACAAGACCAAATGCAAAACCATGATGTATTTTTTAAAATAAGATTGTTTTTGAACCAAGTTTATTTTAAAAATAAGCCTTACTTTTCAAAGCAAGGCTTATTTAACTTCTAGACTCTGCGGTTAACAGTTTCCTGAAAACAACTTTGTCTAAATAATATTGATTCTTTTTAAAAAAATGCAGTAACCCAGATAAGTCTATTTGTGCTTATTTTTCCCTTAGTATAAGTGAGAGAAACTGCTTGAAAACCCAAAGAAAAAGAGGAGAATTTGTGCAGTGTGTTCTAATTTGCCATAGTTTTGCCTTTTATTTCCAGTGTACTGTGTCTCATTTCACTTTGTATTAATATTTTCCACTTTTGTGGGATGAAGTTTCCCTTCTGCATTGTTTATCCTGGCTGGAGGAGGGTGGGTGCACAGCTCTGGGTATTTTTTCCAATAGATTCACATGCCACAAAGATAACCAGAGCAAAAAGTGACTGAGCAAGGGCAGTGTTGGTCCTGCAAGAACTGGGTTCGCAGGCTGCAGGGAGGAGTAATTTTTCCTGAAATCACCTCTTGTCCTACCAAGGAAAAAAATCCCTTTTTGGAGTTTTGGGTTTACTGTGGAATAGCACCTGTATAATATTTCCGATTTCCATATTGGCATTAGAGCTGGGAATTCTAGTATTTGAAGAGCTGATAAATATTAGGGACAGACCAAGAATCTTACTTTTCTTACTTACTTAAGTATTTCTTACTTACTTTTCTTACTTCTGGGTAATGTTTGTCTGCAGGAAAATGGTTGGTGGGGAAAGTGGGAAGATGGTCAGCATGGGGCCTTTTCTCCAGAAATCATTCTATGACTGTGCATTGTGTCATTAGGAAAAAGAAAATTTGAAAAAAGTCCAAGTGGTTATGGTGTGGGTTGGCTTTTTTCCAGCTCTTAACCGATATTTTCAGTAGCCTCCATCAGCTTTGCTGTGCAAGGAACACCCATGAGCAGGCTTCTCTCAAGTAGCCACTGTGCATGGCTTGTTGGTCCACTGAGACTGAAAATTCAGGGAGGGTGCAGGAGCAAAGAACTTGTTTGTATTGAACATATTAAGCAGAACACTAGGAATTTGTGAGAGAGTACACACCAAACATCCCTCTTTCCTGGTGCCATGGCTATACGAGACCAGAGAGCTACTGAAATTCTTATTGAAGCTTCAGGCAGGAGAAACTTCCTTTGTATTAGTCACATGTAAGCCTTTGAAAAGATATACATGTAATTTTTAGTTGCTTTGCTTAACTAGGGTCTATTCTAGTCAGCTGTTTTGGTTTTAGTTTGGTTTTTATCCCAGCTGCTGAACTACACTGGTTCAAATTTATTTTTTTTCTTTTTTTTTTCTTGGTGCTCAGATGAGTATAGGATCAAACCAGTGGAAGAGGTCAAATACATGAAAAATGGGGGAGAAGATGATCAGAAAATAGCAGCCAGGAACCAAGAAAACTTGGTAAGGATTGAACTTATCACTTCTCTAATGAACTAACGTGGCTCTGCGTTTGTAATGGAATATGCAGCGTGCAGCACCCTCCAGCTCCGGCTTATGCGAGGCGAGAGGATTTTCTCCAAAATGTCACAACTCCCTGCAAAGCTCTCATGGAAGGTGCAAAGTACGACTTTTTCCTGCTTGTCTTTCTGAATTAGGCTCTACTTGATCTTGGAGTGAGTGCCTCCATGATGATAAGTCACTCCCCTCCCTTGCAGATCCAAAAATACGCTTTATTTGGAAATGTGTGTGTCTGTGTTACAAACAAGCTGGAGTAAAACAGCATTTCCCTGCCATTAAGAAAATTATGTACTTATGTAGATATTATTTGCTCTACACTTGCTGGTTTTCAGTATTTTAAAAGTCCCAGGAAAGGCAGTTTGGAACAGAAAAAAACAATATATTCATAACACAGCAGTCACAAAAATTGTGTGTGTTTCTTTTGCCCCACTTTGAGCACTTTGCCAGCTTGTAGTTCCACTTAAGGGAAGGCTATCACAGGTAAACTCTTAGGTCTACTTGAAATAACTAAGATGCTATTGAAGCAGCTTAAAAACCATGGTTGAGTCCCTTCTGGCATTTCTGAGAAGTTGTGTCTTCTCTTCTAAAGCTGAAGGACTGTAGGTTTTGTTACTGGCTGGCTGGGGCTTTGCCCAGTCAAAGATTTGAAGACATCCCACAATTCTTGTGGTTTGGTGCAAGTTCTCACATCTGCTTGCGCTCTTTCAGTGCAGCTTTCCTTCACGTAGAGTGGTTGAGTTTTCCCCCCTTCATCTGTAGGTTCAGAGGGGAAACATCAGCAGCAGATCCCAGAGGAACCACAGCCAGCTGAGGATTTGCCTTTTGCCATTATTGGGCAGCTGTAGGAAAAGCCACTGTTTGGGATTTTTTTACTTCTCATGAAGATGTGAGCTCCAGCAATCTGGCTACTTTATATTTCCCCTCCTAGACACACATACTTACGTTACACAACTCCAGGTGCATTCCTGTGGCAAATGGAGTTTATTTTGCTGCCCTGTCCTGTGGCTGAGCAGCAGGCAATATGATTTCTTCTTCAACCTCCAGATCAGCTATTTGCAACCTGCAATTTTGCATTGCTGATGCTGCAATGGGTGGTGCAACTTCAGCTTGGAGCAGGATTTAAAGGGTTTTTTAGAGGTTTATAACAGATTGTTAGGGAGTCCTGTGCAGGGCCAGGAGTTGGAGTCAGTGATCCTTTCGAGTCCCTTCTAACTCTGGGTGTACTGTGATTCTACATTAGATTTTCAACTGGCCTTCAGCTGTAGTTAAATGAGAGTATTTGCAGAAGGTACCATGTGACTGGAATGACAGGGAGGAAGAGCTCAGGAAAACTCAGGTCTGCTGGGGTGACACCCTTGCTGAAGGTCTATTCAAAACTTGCTCAAGCTATTTTGCATTTCTTTTGGTGCTAGCAGTCTTATAGCACCCAAGTGTTCACCTGATTAAATGTAGGAAGAGCTTCTTATTTTATTATTGGTGGGTCATGTTTGATAGGAGCAGTGAGTTATATTGGAAAATGTAACAATAAGGATTTGGAAGGCTGGTGTAGCTCTTCTCTGTCGTGTTTATCAGGAGGGAAAAAAAAAAAAAAAAGGCGGCAATAACACAAGGAAGTCTTCAGCCAGACAGGATGGATATGCTTTAAAACAAAAAACTGTCTTGCCCACCAAGAAGGCTTTATTTTCCTTTTCCTCATCTTACTATAAGGAGATTACCTTGTCTGTAATATATGCAGCCTTTTAATCCTGGGAATTGTCAAGTCCTCATCACTTCTGGTTTTTTTAAAGGGGTTTCACTATTTGACTTCTCCTTAGTAAACACATTTTAGCTCGCTGCTTAGAAGATGGGTTAAGCTACCCATCACTGAGGCTTTCATTTCCTTAACGTGTGAGAAGCTGGCAAGCACTTACATAATCCCATCTTCTCATCAGCCATTTCCAGGCAACTGAAATTTTAGGAACAAGAAAAGGCAGTGGGAGAATTGACTGGCCCTTTTTCCTCCTGTCTTGTTTCTTAATCCCGCATTTCTCTATTGTCCACAGGGCTGCAAATTCACATCCCCTTCAGAAACACAGCTCAGATGAGATGTGTAACCTCAGTGTCTGGGAACTGCTCTGAGTGGGTTATCTTATCCCCTGATACTGGTGCTTGAATTATGTTATTCAGATGCCACTGAATTTTTCGATCCCATTATCATCTCTTGTTACTTTTTTAAGGTATTTTGAAGTCTTGCTTAAAAAAAAAATCTCAGCTCAAGTGAAAATAAACCCGCTTCCCTTGTAACTTAGGCTCTTTGATGTGCTGCCATCTCTGCCTTTGGTGCTGCAGTATTTCTGAGTCAGGGGGAAAGAAGGTCACATGAGTAGATAAAGAGAATGGGAGGACACGGCAATCATCAGGGAAGCTGACATTTCACACTGGGTGCTGAGGTCAGAGTCCTGGGCTTTGATTCTGCCTGAGGAAGAGCCAGAGAAGGGCTGGTACAAATGTGGGTGCCTGTGGGAGGGATAAGGCTCTGTCAGTGAATCACCACCTTCTCAGCGTCAACCTGAGGCTTAAGCAGGGCTCAAAACTTGAGCATGTCTGGCACAGTAAAGCAGAAGTGCTCTGAAGACACAGTGCCAACAGGAATGGCTGTGCTAGGGCTGTCTGCCAGGGGAAACACAAGATGCTCCATGGGAAGACATTTTCTGGCGGAATCAAAGGCCCCCTTGGGTTAAAATGTAGGATTTTGACAAGGGGGAAAAATAAGAAAATAAGAAAAGATAAACTAAGCTTGTTTTCCTGCTGTTCCTTTGTATCCATAGGCCTATTTCACTTCTTGTAGTCAGGCTGTTTCTCCAGTTCTTCACCTGCCACTGGGATCTCGCTGCTTCTAGTTTCATTCCAGGTACCTCTGACACCTTCCAGAGCATCTCCACCCTCAAAACCAAGCCAGAGTCATTGCACTTGAGCTGATAGTCCCACATCCTTGTAGCCTGCAGGATGGGAATGGGATGTAGCAGGATTAGGTGCTGGAGAGCTGGGGCTACACTGGGTGCTGTACATGTGCTTTGGAGGCTGCTCAGCTAAACCAGGGATGTTTGGAGTCAGATCAATGAAGAACCAGTAGATAGGTGAAAGAAGGAAGTAATTTGTACTACATATTATATGTTTTTAAATCTCAAGTGTTGATTTGTGTATATATATACACACACACACGTAAGAAAACACAGAGGCTGTGCTAGTTTTTATGTGAGATGGTGCATGGATGGTGCATAGATGGTGCATGTGTGTGTGCTATTATTCCCAGAGGTAAATGAGCAGCTAGGATGGTTATTTGTGAATAAGAAGCAGAAAGCCTGGCTGGGATGTTTTATTGGGACCCTGGGCTTTGTCTCCATTCCCAGCATGGTGCCAATGTTCCACACTTGTTGCTGAACTCCACCATGTGTTAAAATTAAACTTCAGCTCCCCATGACTCCACAGTGGCTCTACAAAACCTCTCCTGCATTTCCCCATCTTCTTGGGGGAAGGTTTTATGATAAGCCTTTCCAAAACAAATGGAGTTTTGCCTGCATTAAGTTTGCCACTCAGCACATCTGGATGGGGTTTTTTGGCCCTAAGTATTAGCCAAAGCTAATGGTGGCTAGTCACATGGATTTGTGACTTTGAAAGCTAAAATGCTAAAACTCAGGCAGTATTAATATTTTACAAGAAGGTATGACCAAAATAAATAACACATTAATAAAGGTCTATTAACTTTTTGTTTGGGAAGGACTGTTTAGCTCTACACCATCGTGTTAAATATACAGAGTACAATTACATAACAGCCTTTTTAATACTCGTATTAGGGCAAATTTAATTGTCCTCATTTCCATACTCTTGCAGCACTCCTGGCTTTCCCCTGTAAAATATTACTGTCAGAAAAGGTAAAATGAGATGTGTGGTATTCCTTCAGCTTAGCATTGCTGTGGCAAACTTAAGGAGCTGGATCAGTTTTCCTCTGAACTGGGCTGTCATGGTATAGCTATCCCTGAAAATACCAATTCCCTAAAGCTGCATTTCTTCATTGTTGGGTGGTTATCTTGATATTTATTGCAGTTCAGGTTTTGGATGTTTTTATAACTTTTATTCATCCTTTTCTGGGCTGCACTGGTAGAAAAGGCCCATCACTTGCTGGGATATTTATGTTTTGTTACCCAAACCCCCAAAATAATTAGGTATAATCCTGTGTTTCATCCTGGAGCTCTGTAGTGAAATTGCATGTTAGAGCTTGAGATGAATTCCTGCTGGAGCTAGGAGAAAATTGCCTCTCTGTTACTCTTGCTACCTCTCACTCCACCTTTAATAACAATGTTTTGCTTTTTGTTTTACCCAATTTCCACAAATTTCCACTCCACTTACCTGCAAATGTGATTTTTGTCTCTCTTGAGCTTCTTAGCCCAGCTGCTGTTCTCCATTTATCACCCAGCTCCACATTACTTGGAATTGCAAATCCCCCGCCTCCATGACTCTGTATTCAACACCAGTTACCATTTTCTGTAGTGATGTGTCTAAAGTAGACAGTAATATCTGATAGATGAAGTGTGTGAAATTAAAGCCTGGCAGAAAATGCAGAATGAAACACCTTAATAACCATACAAAATGTAATATGTGAAAGGGAAGACCCTTATTTAAATATATATATTATACACAAGATGTAAAATGCATGTTATAGATACATCAATCATAAATATTTTTGATTTGCAGTGCAAAGATTGGTATATGTAGAATTCCACATCAATTTAGGAAAATATATTTTAATTCTATTACCAACCTGCCCAATCTAGGTGCTAAAAAAACTAAATAAAAAAAAAATCCAGCTAAAAGAAATAGAGTAGCCACTAAGTTTATCTGGAGTATTTGTGGTGTCTTCATTTCTACACATGTAAAATACCACAAGGGCAAATTAAAGCCTGGAAATATAATTAATTTGGTACTTTAAA
The DNA here is from genome assembly GCA_013397195.1 of Hylia prasina. Taxonomy (NCBI): domain Eukaryota; kingdom Metazoa; phylum Chordata; class Aves; order Passeriformes; family Sylviidae; genus Hylia; species Hylia prasina. Next base: position 523,726 of record VYXD01011337.1, on the reverse strand, counting down.
ATACTTGAAGCCAGTGCTGCTTATTATTGCTAGGTAAGCTTTGAATTGCAGTGTTTTAAATGCATAACTGCATTTTTATTTCAGCACTGGTGCGCTACACTGGTGAAGAGCTTTGTAAAACTGAAGTTAGCACACATTAATGCATATTCCAGTGTGAAGAGTTCTGTCTCTAATGTCCTAATTATTTATTTTAAACCATTGTGCCATGGCAATGTTTCAGAACACACAATTTCAGGATAGAACTTGCTCATGCTCTGCTTATAAGGGGAAGGAAATAAAAAATGCCTGAGAGCCTTCAAGCCCTTAGAAAGAAGAGATTTTCCTGGGTTTTGTCTATCCTGAAGAGTTTGGGTGTGTTAAATCCTGTGCTGGCCCCTTGTTTGCTTTCCTTGCTGCGTGTGACATTCTCCCAGAGCCTCGTTGCACCAGCACAGGGTCAGCTACAGTACAAGTGTTGGGAAAACTTCATCCTGTTGGTTCATTATCCACTGTAAAGGATGGATATCTAGAAATATATTTTCTGTATATAAAGGAGAGGCTGTTTGCTGCGTCTTGCCCTGCCTGTTTTCCCTTCTGCTTTCAGGTCACAGAATCCCAGGTTGGTTTAGGCTGGAAGGACCTTAAAGCTCATCCATTGCCAGCCCATGCCAAAGGCAGGGACACCATTCACTAGTCCAGGTTGCTCCAAGCCCTGTCCAAGCTGGCCTTGGGCACTTCAGGAATGGGGCAACCTCTGCCAGGGTCTCACCACCCTCACAGGGAGGAGTTTCTGCTTAGTAACTCACCCAACCCTGCCCTCCGTGCGTTTGAAACCATTCCCCCTTGTCCTGTCACTCCAGGCCCTTGTCCAAATTCCCTTTCCACCTCTCTTGGAGCCGCCTTAGGTATGGAATACCAGTACATATAGATGTCACACACACACACACATATATATATATCACACACATATGTATATATATCACACACACACACACACACACACACACACACATATATATATATATATATATATAGCCTCAGCTTAATGAAATACTTGGAGATGTTGGTTCTTGTGTTGGAATCCAGGCAGGGCAAAACCCACAAAAACACGCAGCAAAATGTAGCTTGGGTCATTGTGGAAGGGGAAAAAGAAATTGAGATGCCCTTTTTCTTTGGTTCCTGGGGCATAGGAGTGCTAGAAGGACAAAGTGTGCATCACCAGACGTGCATGGAGATGGGATAATGTGCAGAGGTTCCTGTGCTGTTCATCCATCCAGCTCCTGTGCTGCTGAGGGCTGGGAGAGAGAGCAGGGAATGGAGGGCTCCAAAGCCAGCCTGCTCCCCCACACGTTTTCCCTCAGGAACAGGCATCCACTTTGCCCAGATGCTGTGTCAGCCAAACCCCAGGGCCTGGGGCAGCTCTGTGGGAACAGGTCCCACAGGTTCCTCACAGCCCAGCATGGAGCTGCTCCACATCTGGACTCTCCTCCCTTTCCCTTGAAGAAACAAACCACAAACAAAAGCCGCCACTACAAAAGTGCAGCTCCAAAATCAGTGAGTAAAGGGAAGCCAGGGATTAAAATTCAAAAGTAGGTAGATGAAGGAGGGAGGGGTGTAATACCAAGCTCCTTGTGCCCGAGGTGGCAGAGTTCACACTGGGATAAAGGAGGTGGGTGGGCCGGGCACCCCTGGGCACCTCCGAGGGCAAATGTGGGGCTTCCTCCAGGCAGGGCCACTCTGAGCAGCGCTGGGACAGAGAGGGCAAAGCACAGGCTGGGCCCCACTTGGGGAAGGTGCATTCCAGATCCGTGGAGGAAAATACCTTTACAGTTCTGGATGCCTGGTACCCCATCTCTGAAATTGTCCAAGCCCAGATTGGACAGGGCTTGAGGCAACTGGGGATAGTGGAAGCTGTCCCTGCCCATATCAGGGCATGGCACTGGATGAGCTTTAAGGTCCTTTCTAGCCCAAACCTTTGTAGGATACTAAAAGAAATTTTGCATTCTACTTTTATAAAATGATACCTAGAAACCCCCCTGGGAAATGGAGTATTTTCCTGTGGTCTTTGTTGACAGGGCCTGAGCTGGCACATTTTGCACTGCATGCCATCTGAGGTTCCCTTTCTGAGAGAAATGAGAATTATAAAATCATCCCTTGGATTTCTTTTTTTCCCCAGAGTCTGATATCCTAAATGAATACTGCCCTATCACTATCAGTACTAAGTAATTACAGCATTTCAATTTTCATAACCCAGCCTCTCCAGTGTTTTTTGCAGCTGAAATAGAAGTGCACAGAAAGGACATTGTTACTGGAGCCAGTTATTTTAAACGCTGTGCAATTAGCTCATTTCCATATTGCCCATTTCATTTCAAATTTGCATTGATATTCTTCAAAGAATGGTTTCTCATAATGAATTTATGACAGTTTTAGCTCATTTCACTTACGGGTCACTGCATATTATATAGACATCAAAGTAAATGATTGCACTAGGTATTAATATTCTTCTTCTGGATTCCATTAAAATGGTTCTGGTGAAGAAATATTCATTTTTCCTCCACTATTTAATCTTGAAAATTTAGAAGATAGATTGACACCATTAATAAATATTTTTAGCAAGTGAGAAAATCGTACAAAAATTCCTGTGTTCCAGGTTTGTTTTTTCAGACCAGACCTTGTCTCCTTCTTTCCCCTTTGCTGAATAAATCCTCACACTGCCCTATGGAGAGGTAGAATGATACGATTTTTCAGGTGCTTGATAAGTGCAGTTTTAAAGTAAAAAGCTTAAAAATACATCATTCCATTTCTTTCAAAGTGTATTAAAATAACAGTGTCCAGGAGCAACGTGTAATTGTGGGCTTGATGGTGGAGAAAATGTAGCAGTGATGGGCAGCTCTGAGTTCAGGACCAGCCCATATTGTTGGTGGAAAGGATTCTGGCAAAACCTGCAGAGACATTCCCACTGTCACTTGTGGAAGCAGGTCTTTTTCCATACAGGTTGTGTTGTTTACATGCCTATATCATTTTAACAGGTGAGTTTTCTGCCTGGGATTTTTCCCCTCCTCTCTGGGAAAGCTGATGCTGTTGAGGAGGATGGTCACAGAGGTGTTGGTGAAAGAGAGGAGTCAGCAGTCATGGCAAGGTGGCAAGTTCTTGATTTGAGAGTTTCTTCCATGATTGTGAGGACCAGAAACCTTCAGATTTTTTTTATTCTTTTTATTATTTTTTTAAAGAACTAGTGTCTCCATGCTTGCAGAACTGAAGCTTTAAGAAAGATGAGCTTTAGGATTTTGCAAGCTGTCAGCAAGAGAAGCTCTCTGTATCCTCTGTTTTGGTACTTGCTATTCAGCAATTGCCTAGTAGGTGTTAATAATTAACTCTGCTGTTTTGGAACAGAGGATGAGGCAAGATACAGGCAGAGTGGATCATGAAGACATACCTAAAATCATCAGAAGTCACTGACAGAGACTAAAGCTGTAAATCCAGGCAGCTGCTATGGCCTGAGAGTCCCAGTTTGAAGTACTCCTGCCCACTGGTGAGCTGTGATCTCCTGACCTCCTTGTGATAGCAGCAAAGTAGTTCAGCCTTTCATCTGTTCACATTTAATTATAGATATTATGTGGGTCTGCTCACACTTTGTTTTCAGGGACTCCTTGAGTCAAAGTGGTTGTGGAGCAAATGTCCGGGATTTCCATATCTGGTGAGGTGCTAATTTCAGACTGTTGTAGAGCATGGACATAACAACAAATTGATCCATAGGTACTTCCCTAGGTGTTTACCTGTACAGCCTTTGTGATCTCTCAGTTTCAGCCTGAGTACAGTATTGCATCTGGAAAAGGGGGGGAGGGATGTGCCATTGTAGACACCAAATCAACAGAAATGTGTGTGGGGCGATGGTTAGAGGTGGCCTTGGCAGTGCTAAGTCAATGGTTGGACTAGTGATCTTAGAGGGATTTTCCAACCTTTGGGATTCTATGAATTTATTGACTTTGAAGTTTTGAAGCTGAGGTGAAGCCCTTGTGACTTTCAGGGCTGGTTTGAGGCAGATCCTTTGTACAGTCAGTGTGTTTTGGCTGGAACTTGTTCATACTGGAGGTATTTTTTTCAGTAGAAAGTGTTTTCTTGTGCAAACTTTCCTCACTGATGTCTTTGAAGAGCAGTTAAAGGAGGTGAACTTAAAGCCAGTCAAATGAAAAATGCAAAGATCTCCAGCACCCAGTTTTGGGGATTTAACCATAAAATCTCAGAAGATTTGAGTTGGAATGGACCTTAAAGCAGTCCAGAACCCAAAGAGGAATGTGCATTAGTGGGAGTTAAGTGACCCTCCCAGGAAGAGGCTGGAGGGGTAAAGGAGGAAGGGAAAAATGTGACAAGAAAGGGGAAAAAGAGGAGAAGCACCACAGGGAGAGGTGAGAAGAGACTCAGAGGGCTCTCTGCAGCCCTGAAATTCTCTTCTTGCCATGAACAGCACAAGATAGCAGCGTGTTGCATAATCCGAATTGTCATTATTTGACAATTTTCTAACTTACTTTTTCAAACAAACGTTTTCGGCTTTGAATTTGCCACTTTTTTAAAAGCTGTGTTGCTCCACTCCTCTGGGATTAGAAAATTAGAAGCTCTGAGTCCACTTTGTACTATTATTGTTTTGAAATAACTTGGCTTTTGTCTCCTTTTTTATACCAAAAATGGCATTTTTCTCCACAATCCAATCCACATGAGGCTTTTTTATCACCTAAATTATTTTTAGCTTATCTTCCCCTATTCATCCTGGTTATTTAGTAAGAAATGTTGAAAAACACCTTTCCAGGCAACATAAACTAGAAGATCCAAGAGTGGAGTACTCCCAGGAACACAAGTTGTAGCACAGAGCACTGCTTATTTAACTAAGCTTCAAGTAGACAATGTTTGTTGTACTAAACAAGCATGAAATGTTACTTTCCTGTTTCAGTAGTCACTGCTTTGGTTAGGTTTCCACCTGTTAGGCAGTTTTATGGTCACATCATCCTTGAGCAGGAACATTCCTACCATTGCAAGCTGGAGTTTTGTGTTTGCTTGTTCCATATTTTGGTGGTGCTTCACCACTGGATGTGAGCAAAGGTGGGAAATGTTTCACATTTGTCGTAGAGAAAATGGTGTTTCGCTCAAAATTACTTGAAACTGTGGTGAACGTTTTTGAGTGGACTTGTTTTCTTCTTAATTCTTCCAGGGAAATGCGGGATCTGGGCAGGAGCTGGGCTACCCAGGCTTAGGCTTTTTGGGATCTGAGGGCACACAGCAGGAAAGATCTTGATTTAATGGTGTCTTCTCTAGAGAAGGGGAAAGAGCTGGAGACAGCTGCTGGGGAAGCTCATTAGCTGCATTAACAGGTCCTTTAGCTCTTTAGCCCTAATTGCTGTGTGCTCAGGGTGACAGGATTGGCAGATCCAGGTTTCCAGAGGACCTGGCATGAACTCGGGATGCGCTTGCTCACCTGTGCGTGGTTCTGGGAGCTCTGGGAAGGGCACAGCACCCTCAGCTGTGCCCTGTCCAGGGGCTCTGTGCTGCTGGGGTGTGTGCAGCTGTGGTGTGGCCCTCAGGGAGCAGGTGAGTGAGCCAAGAGGGGGGATTTATCCATGCAGGATGGGGTGACTGACAACATTCCTGGTGTTCTTGGGGTTTTGCTGGTGCCCTCCCCCAGAAAAAAGGAGCTGGGCTGCCCCTGGCTGAACTAGAACTGCTTCAGCCACCTCCAGTAATAAAACAGTGAGTGTATTCATCCTTCTGCACTGTGTATTCCTACACCAGCGCTGGAAGGGGCTTAGCCTCATCTGTTTTCCACTATAATTGAGCTTTTGGACTTTAGTTGTTTCCCTTTGATTTTGTAGATAGCCAAGACCAGCTGCTTTGCAGGCAGCTGGGAGACTCAAATGTGTGTTGGAAGGGATTTCTGCATTTCAGCTGGTGGAAAGAAGAGTAAGAAATTGGACTGGGAGAAGGGGAAACAATGTGAGAGTATAACATTCAAGAGTTCAGGATTTTTTTAAGTAAGAAAGGGTCAGGGACAAAAAAAAAACAACATCTCTGTGGAAATAAGTTTATGCCAGTGAAGGCAAGTACTTCAATATTGTGAAAAAGCTGAGCAGATAATTCAGACTCCTGCCTGTACAGAGTTTGGAATTACATGTAGGTATATTAAAAAACCTCCTGAATAATTCATGAATAATTTCTAATGGAAAGCAGTGGTTTATAGTTGCCAAAGTAATACTGACTTAAGTTAATATGCAGCTTCATGTTTGTTCTCACTGAGAAGAAACCCCTTTTTTTTTGCTTTAAATTTTTTGTTCCTTGCTCCTGGAAGAAGCAGTGTTGGAGCTCAAGCAGAGCTCTTGGTGCTCTACTTTCATCTCCCACATTTCATCTGTGTAGACCATGCACTGCTCTAATATGTAATCTTTCCATGGGATACCATCAAAGACAGGCAGCTTAAAAAAAAAATTAAGCCAACAGATAATCTCTGCATGGGAACACAAAGCCAATGCTTCTTAATAAAGTAATCATATTATAATTGTGTGTGTATATATATTTAAATGTAGTTTGTATTGCAGCAGCACCTGAAGGCAAGTGTTGGGAATCAGAAGCAGCTGCTCTGCCTGCAAACACAGCAAGAATGGGCTCACGTATTACCAGTTCTTCCCCAAAATTTCATCCAAACGAGTACTTTTATTCCAAAATCCTTGTACTTCCAGGAGAGTGGCCTGGGGGGAGTTTCCAAAGCCAAGGGTGTTAAAAAAAAGGCACAACCTGGTGCCTGGTGAGGGGAAAGTTCTGTGACACAGGGTTGTTGTGCTGTCGTCTTCCCCCAGTATGGGCCTACAAGAGAGAGAGACCTGGGATAAGGGTCTGGAGTGACAGAACTGAGGGGGAATGGCCTTAAACTACCCGTGGGCAGTGTTGGATTGGATATTAGGAAGAAATTCATCTCTGGCACAGGTTGCCCAGAAAAGCTTTGGCTGCCCCTGGATCCCTGGAAGCATCCAAGGTCAGGTTGGATGGGGCTTGAAGCAACCTGGGCTAGTGGAATGTGTCCCTGCCCAGGGCGAGGGGTGGAATGAGATGGATTTTTAAGGCGCCTTCCAACCAAAAATCTGTGATTCTGTGGATTTTTGGATGTTGGGCTCCATGGTGTGGAGGGGCAGTTTGGGAGGGAATGCCATCAGGCTGCTCTTTTTCCTTGGTTTTCTCCTTTCCCTTAGCCTTTCACAGAAACAAAGCTGCTGTGAGAGAGAGGAGGGACAGATTTGGTTTTCAGGTGTGGTGGAACACAGAGGGCAATTTGGTTGGAGCAATGCTGGTAGTGAGGCACTTGTGCTGAAATGCTGTGGATTTGCCAGATTATCCTTTCTTTTTCATGGAATCATGGAATCACAGACTGGTTTGGGTGGGAAGGGACCCTAAAGAGAATAGCAGGAACACCTTCCACTATCCCAGGTTGCTCCAAGCCCCGCCCAACCTGGCCTTGAGCACGTCCAGGGATGGAGTGTCAGCAACTTCTCTGGCATCAGCAACTTCTTTGTAGAGTTGGAGAGCAGGTTCCCCTAGCCAAGCAACCACCTGAGGTAGGCATGGGAAATCTCAGCCATTTCAGGCGACCTGTGGGGCTCTGAAATAACCAGCCTCAAGTTGCTTCGTAGTGTCTAAGAGTGAGTCAAGGTCAAAATGTGCCTTATGTTTTTTTGTAAGGGCTTGGCTGCATTCACAACTTTAGTCACTTATATATTTGCGGGATTTGTTGCTGCTGGAGATCTCCTGGCTCTCTAAGTCCCTGCGTCCTGCCCAGCTTTTCCAAAGGATAACATCCGTATGGGAACGGTGCCTCTGAAGTGTTTACACTCATTTCCTTCCTGGGGAAAACATTCAGCAGTGAACAGGGCTTGGGTGATGGCAGATGTGAGGAGACGGTGGCACATCTTTCCGGAGTACAGCTTGTTCTTAGCTGGAGTTCTCTGCATCCTCTTTTCTTCATTAGAAAAGCGAGCAGAAATCTCTTCCTGAGCTAAGGCATCGCTCAGCCTCACCGCAAATCCAGCCAGGGCTGGCCACCGGCCAAGCCTTCGCTCACTGCAACCTGCACACCATGTAACTCCTCTAAGAATAGCCCTGGAGCACTTCAAAAAAAAAAAAAAAAAGAGTAACATCAAAAAAAGTCTATTTTAGATTTTAGCAATGTATTATCTTCATCCCTTCTGTGAAGCAGTGGCGTTTAGAGGGGATTTTCCCCCCCACGCCCGTGTCCGTTGTTCCTCCCGCAATGAGCTGTCGCTAATGCCGAGAAATATTTTCAGACTTAATGCAGTGAGTCAGGGCTTAGCTGTAAATTGGTCATGGGATGGGAGGGATTCAGATTGTCTGTTACCCAGGGTCTGCTTTCAGCCATTTCAGTAACATGAGCAGTTTCTCAACTGATGGTAATTAGACTCATAACTCTCTCTGAGATGATTTAAGGCGAGGATTAATTATAAAAGTTTCTCGGTGTTAGAACATGTTTCTTTAGTTAAAGTTTGGCATGCTTTCATTTTATGATGAGCCTGCAAGAATGTTACTCTACTTAAAATCTCTAAATACACCATTCTGTCCTGCTATGTAAATACCCATATTTGTGAGTTTATCTAAACAAATCTGTTAAGTGGGAAAAACACATAGAAGGCCCCAAGTGCCAAGAGCTGATTCAAGGGCTCATGGACTGGACTTGCATATTCCTTGTGGGCCTGACTGGGTTTTGGTTACTGTTCTTCTGGCTGTACTTGATTTCTCACTTAAATAAACAAAATATAGTTGTTTTTTATATCTTCATTAAAAGATAAGTGACCTAAGTGGCCTGATGTGCTTCTTTTGTCTCCATATATGGGGGCTTTGCCAGGGCCAGCTCAGTGGGTTCTTGATGGAACTGGTGATCCAGTAGTCCGTTGTTAAACCTCCTCCTTTGATTGTATTGCCTTAAAAAAATATGTAAAATTGTGAGGTGTGAAAAGAGCCAGTTCACATCAACCTCATCAAGTCTGCCTTTTAGAAAACCTAAATAAAAGTGGATAGGATTATGGAAGGCTTGGCTTGACTTGATGGCATAGATTCACAAAAGGCTAGATGGGATGACACATCTTCTCTATGTTCCTTATTTTCCTGGGGGTAAATTCCAGCTGATTCTCACAGCATAATAACAGAGTATTCCCAGTTAATATTTGAAAAACTTGTCCAAGTTTTCATTTTGTTCACTTTTTTACTTCATAAACCTAGTCATATAGCCAAATAGTGATGTAAATTTTTTTTTTCCTTTTTGCTATCCTACTTCTGTGAGTACTTTAAAAGGGAAGAGATCCGTATCTGGCTCCTTGGCTGCCGTGTTTGAAGTATTTTTTTCTAGAAAAACACTGCATTAGCCTGACCTTAAGCTCCCAGAGCAGAAAGTTGTTGGGGGGTTTTTGCTTGTAATAAAATTAGACTTAGATTGATATCATAGGTTAATGTTTTTAATAACCTGACACTCCAGATCTCACTTGCTTTATGGCCTGCACTTATGACTCCTGCATTATGGATGCTGATGATTACTATGAGCATATAAGTTACTGAATTGATTTTATGATGGTAGCATAGAGCATGAAGCAGAGTTCACTTAAGGAAATAAAACAAGGCAAACAGACTAAAATATTAACAAAGTGTTTTGTGTCATGCTGGGTGAGTTGTAATTCATTGAAACCCTTTTGTGAAGTGGTGCTTCAGCATCACTGGCCCTCCAGTCCCCAGTGTCCCCAAACTCGGCCCAGTTACCTTTGAGACAAAATGTATCAGATCCCCTTTGAGTTTACAAGTGGTGACAGATTAATTTGGAAAGATAGATTGCAAACATGCATCATGGCCCCGGCCTGAGTCCTACAAAAGTTATGTATGGCTGGTGCAGAATGATAAAAATTCATATCAGGGGAACAGCTTAATTAACTATTCTTGATTAAAGTAATACAGTCTGTGAATTTAATAGCTTGTCTTCAAAAGCTGAATGTGAAATCACTTATTACTTTGGTGTATCTTGCTGGCAAATAGGGAGCTGCCTGTGGTTCTTTGTGATTAATTGAGTTTAGAGGAACTTAACACTGGGATGGGAGATACCAAATAATTATTCTGCTCTTGCTTCAAGCTCATTGCCTTACATGAATAAAGAAGTTGTCAGGAACAAAGTTGTGGGAGTAGACTAGGAAAAGGATCAAGAATCCATGAAATAGGATTGATGGCTAGGACTATGATTGATAGAGGAGGGAAGGCATGTTGGGATTGTGAAGAACACAGTACAAGGACTGGAGAGCTGCCATCAGACTATTAGTTAAACACGTTGCCATCCATGTTACCCATCCATTTGCACGTTTGTCCTCGTGGTGGTTGTAGGTATGGAGAGCAGGAGAACATTTTGTCTCACTGCTGTCACCTTGGAGGCTGGGGAGCTCTAGTTCATGGAGTGTTTACTTGATGTAGAGCTGTTGTTGTTCTTGTTCTTTGACACTTTCCTAGCCATGACACACACTCTGCAGCCATCCCAGCTTTTAGGTGCATCAGGATGAGGCCTGGCTTGGTTGCAAGAGCAGGCCACTGAGTAGATCCTGTCCAGCAGAGCTGCTGCATAAGCTAGTGCTTCCATGTTGGTTATTTTATTATTGATATATCAATATATTATTGTATCCTGTTGGTTGTTTCTGCCAGTGTACTACCTAGGACTTGGGCCTTGTTGGAATGAACTCCTGACTTCTTCAGGATATCTCTCCGAGTTGTCAAGATAATTCTAAATCCTGCAAAACCGAGTCTTTCCTGGCTTGGTGCTCTCAGGGGTTTTGGAAAGCAGTCCAATTCATTATTATTCATCATCCCAGTCCCTAGAGAAAATCCATCTCCAAGACATACCAGCAAAATCCTACTTGATGTATTCCTCCATTTAAACAATGTTCCATTTTAAAGTACCTTCTTCTCAGCCAGCTTTGCACTTTGGTATTACTCAAAGCTTAGATTCAGCCAGTCTGATCAACTAGCACAGACATGTAAGTAGTCATCATTATATTATGTCAAAATGGAGAAGAGTTTCCTCATCCTCTTTAAAATGGTACACAAATCCTGCTTTACATTTCTTCCAGAGTCTGTCCCTTCAATATATTTAAACGTGAACTCATCTGAAGAACTTTCCTGATTCCAGTCATTGATAGTTTTCAGGGCATTTTTTCACTTTAAATAGGTAAATATTCTAGTTGGACAGCTGAGCATTGCTGGTGCTTTACAGTAGGGTGGGTGTAAACAGGATCTTAGAGCAGCTATCCTGGCTTGGAGGCTGGGCGTTTGCAGACCTGTGACTGAGCCAAGATGCAGAATTTGAGTTTGCTCCTAATTTTTCCTGATCCAAAATGAAGAAATAGGGTTCCTAATTTTTTTCCTAATTATTTTCCTGGTTTGTTAGCTTTGTACGTGGGATTTACCTTTTCTAGTGTTACTGAGCGTCTGGGTTCTGAATTGCACTGCAAAGAGGTTTCCTTGAGAGATACTCATTCCTGCTGGTGTCTTCTCCTGGAAGCAGGGCTTACTGCACCAGGTGGGCTGGCTGAAATGAATAGAACTGCCTGTGGCTGAAGATACTGTACCCTACAGTAAGGAAATGTAAACCCCAAGCTTCTTAAGGGCATGTCTGTGTCAACACATTTTCCTTGGAGATACATGTGTTGCAGAAGCTGCTGCTGCAATTACACCTCATTATAAGACACAATGTTTTGTATTTTATGAGTGCTTTGAAAAAAATCAGCAAAGTCCTTTAATAATGTGGCCAGTAAACTCAAATTGCCTGACAATGCTGTTCTAGGCACGCAGTGGAAAAATTGATCCATTTAATCCAAGGTAAAGCTGTCTGGCTCTCCAGAGGAGGAGGCTGCCTTGGTTGCTGAGGGCTGGAAATCACTGCCTCACACTAATTGAGTAACATCCAGCAATTGTGAGGCTGAATCTTCCAGACTGGTTTGACTCACGGGGGCTGAGTATCTAAATCAAGTGTATTTGTCATGCTGCAGTCCTACAGGATTAAGAGTACTTGCATTTGTTTGATCTGATGCATTCCAACAATATTAAGTAAGTTCATTTCTTATTGTCCTTTGTGCCATGTATTTTTCTGGCTGTAAAAGTCCAGCATCTTACTTTTTGGAAACTGAGCTGTGATATGACAAATATTTCTGGACAGTATTTGTAGCTCTGGCAAGGCTTGAAGAATTCTTGGCTGGCTTTTACAGTAGGCTGATAGCTGAGACCAAATATAACGAGAAGCACAGTACTGCATGTAGAATTAAAGTATATTACCAGTTATTTTATTATTTTTCTTGTCTTGAAATTATTCACTGGTTTTTTGTGATAAATAGTAACTCTGCAGTGTTTAAATCAATACTTTGATGTTAAAGAATTTTAAACAGCACTTTGAGAGATCTTCTTGTCTTTCAGCAAGATAATTATGTTGCAAAATTTGCTTTCCTAATTCATTTGGGAAGTCCAGCATCTTGAATGTTTGGAATGAAAGACTCCCGATACATCTGTGATTTTTCCTCGGCAGTTGTCTTTGTTTAGTGTCAGACCTCAGTCAAATGGCCATGAGTTGTGGCTGCCCTAGCCCTGGAAGTGTCCAAGGTCAGGCTGGATGGGGCTTGGAGCAGCCTGGGATAGTGGAAGGTGTCCCTGCCCATGGCAGGGGTTGAAATGGAATGAGCTTTAAGGTCCCTTCCAACCCAAGCCACTCCATGATTCCAAATTAACTGTGAAGTTGCACTCTTAATGAGAGAGGGACCTGCTGAGAGGAAAATAAACACCTTTAGATATTGAAAAATATTCTCAGAACACATACTGTGTTATTAATGGTGGCCAGAGTTTCTGGCCGGTTCAGGAGAGCATGTGCTGAGTGTTCTTGGTGCTGGCTGTGCAGTTCCCCAGGGCCCTGCCTGCCTCATATAAAAATGAATTGAAAGCAGTTTTAAACCCCGGGAATTTGGTGCTTAAACTAAACTCTGAATTTGAGGATTATGAACAGACTACCTAATCATCTAAGCAGTTGTTTTCCCAGATAAGCCTTGACAACATCCTGAGCATTCCCTGCACCCCAGCTGCAGAGTGAGCTGCTCCATGTGCCCTTTCAGAAGTGAGGGGATGGGGGAGAGAGCTGAGAACCATCCCAGTCTGGGGCTGCATGATCACAGATTGCTCACTTGGTGCTGCAGGAAAGTCCCTGGGAGGGCTGGAGAAGAGAGTCCATGGGCACAGGAGCTCAGGCTTGAGGCAGGAACTCAGGTGAGCAGCGCATGGCAAGGCCTTGGCTGAGGCAAAGCAGCAAGCCCTGTGCCTAGTAACAGAAAGGATTTAATGGCCCTAGAACTTAATTAGGACAGTGCAGTGTTACCACCTGCTTATTTATCGCTGTAAGTCTAGGCCATGTGTGTGACTCTTCATTTGGAAGAAAGGAGTAGAGGAGCCTTGGCTGGAAGGAACTTACTTCCTTCAACTCATTACTCTCAGATGATTGCTGTTGTTTAAGTGAAGTTTAAACATCATAAAATGTGCCCTCATCTTGTGATCCCCATCTGCTGTTTGCCCTTCCTTTCTTTGCTGAAGGTTATTTCAGCAATTTTGCCAATAGCACAGGATGCTGTTCCTGGGGCGGGTTGTTTGCCCATCTTCTCACTCAGCTTTCCCTCCCTGCGGCCTTACCCAGCTGTTCTAAACAGAGTCCTTCCAGCACGGAGTCATTCCTGTTATCATCATGTTTAATAACTGCAGGATAAGTCTTCAGCACATGCTGGAAGACTGGGGCAGGCCCTGATTCCTTCAGGGTGGCAGCGAATGGGCCTTTGCACCATTGACCTACAGGGGACTTAGTCACCTCTGTGACATGCCAAGGTCCTTCAAGTGCTCTGCAGATCCAGGAGCAAAGTGTGCCCAGGTTGAAGTTTACATCAGGAAAACTGTTAACAGTGAATTTAAGCACATGTTTTGCTGAGGCCATACTCCACTGCATCCCAAAGCCTCGGTGATGTGGAAGGCTGTGCTCTTCGTGAGGAGTCAGGGAATTGGAGCAGTTCTGCATTGCACTGAGGGGGGAAGCACATGATCCTCACACACATTTCATGCCTCTGTTGTTTCAAAACTGCTTTTGCAATCCTTTGGGTTGGGAAGTTTAGGGTTTGTCAGATTGTTAGATTTGGCTGCTAAGTGCCAAGCTTGATGTTTCCAGTTTTCTCTGTAAAGTTACATGATCTGTTTGTTGGTGGTGTTTCCTACAGAGTTGAAGAGTCTACTGGAAGGTCAAGTGTGCTCCTTGCTGGGTCTTGATGTTCTGGGTTTGGTACGTCTCTAGTCTGGTTTAAGAGTTCATGGAGTGTGAGGCAGAGAAGGGCTAAGAGAGAGATTCATATCAGGGGTCTCTGCTGTGGGTTGTTCAAAAAGTGAAAATTTTGTCCGAATGAATGATCTAACCAGGTGCTTGGACATAGGTACAGGATCTCCAGAGAGCCTCAATCACCATCTCTGCTGCTCTTCAGTTTGCAGAGAGATGAACAAGTGAGAACTGTTAAGCCAACTGATTTTGGTTTCAAAATAGATTTTATTTGTTAATGTTTTTAGTGACAATCAGGGACGATTCTTGTCCTGATGCACCTGCTGTGCTTTTATGTGAATCACAGTGTTATAAAAAGGCAGAGGGATTATGGGGCTTGGGTGACTTAAATAAAATCTATTTTTGCTGTTAGGATCATAGCATTGACATGGTATATGGTTTGAATTAAAGTTCTCATTATCACATTAAGATTCAAGAAGGAGTTAATTAAGTGTAGGGAAGTAATTGAATGCTAATAGTACAACATTGCAGTGAAAAATGAGGCCATATCTCCACACCAAACTCTAGTTTTCTCCTTGTTTTAAATGTTATGCCTATGACTATGCATTGGAGTGCGCTTCTGACTCAGGCAGAGAGCTTTCGTGTTTGGGACATGCTGGTCCATCATGTCTCAACATTCCTGTGATGGGACAACCCTGTTAAGTTTTAGAGGTGCTTATTTTTGCACTCACCTCACTTGAAAAGAAAATAGAGCTTGTTTTAAAACTTGGTGTCTGCAAATGGCTGGAAATCAACTTAGAGACTTGGAAGCCAGTTTTGATTAGATAGCAAAACTGAAATGATTTAAGAACACCTGTTTTGCATGTTGCATGTGATTTTGGTTAATTTTAAGAAGACCTGATGGACTGTGAGTCATAAAACATGTATTTTTTACTTCCTGATATTTCTGTTAGCACCAAATTGTTTTGTTTAGTATTTCAAGCATAGAGGCAGGAAGACAGACCATCCACACCAACTTTTTTGGCTTGAGAGACATCTTGAGCACTGCACCACAAATATTTTGTAGCCTTTAGAGAAGATGAGCTGAGCTAATTTATCCTTCAACATTCTTCTACCTTATGTTTTTTTGAGTACGAATGCATAGTTTACAGGTCAACCTCGCTTGTTTGAGGTAATGAATTAAAGACAGGAATAAAAAAAAAATATGTGGCAATGCATGTGATCCATCCTGACTTCAGAGGGGCTTTAAATACTGTGGCTGAAACTGGAAGTGTGCTCGGTAGGAAAGATGTGGGCAGATGGGGAAGAGCCAGAGGGGGGTGACAAGAATAGGGCACTTAGCAAACGTAAGCTGTAATGGAAGATGGAAGGAATTGATTTGTTTAGCCTAAAAATACAGAAGGAAACGAGTTATCTGATACAGGAAAGGTTGCTTTAAAAGGCACGCAGTAGTTTTTTCCCCATGACTCCTGAGAGAGGCAGGGAAGCATCAGGCAAGGATTAAAGCTGGGTAGTAGGATAAACGTTTGAACTTTCAGAGAAGTGATAAAATGAAAGACAGACTGTTGGGAAAACCTGTGGGATAGGAGTTTGGAGAACAGGTTAGACAGAAATCTGTTGAAGTGGTTTGGGTACATGCCCTGGGGTGGTGCAATTGGGTGGTATTTTGAAATATCTTTCTTTTGTGGTGGTTGATACCAGGTGAAGATCTGAGGAGACTGATCTTGTTTCACTACACTATTTCATGTTCTGATCAAGGAGACATTGAAATTTTGTGGGTGACTGATGGATCCATCCCTGCTTGCCTGATCTTGCACAGTGTGGTCTCTCCTTTTCCATGGCAGGTTGCTCCCAAGGGAGCCGATACTGTATCCCAGCCCTTGCTGGGCTCATGGCCATGCCCTGCTGGGAATGGTGCACACAGCTACCCTGGTCTGGCTCTGACCCTTTCCTGGAGGAAAGATTGGCTGCCTTCTGGAAAAGAAGGGCAGAGCTCATTTTGAGTCTTTTCCATGTCCTCTCCCACATACTAGGAGTGGTTTTGGGAAGAGGGGATGCAGAAGATGAGAGAATGGAAAAGCAGAGTGGATATTAAAGGCTGTAACAGGCATACAGTCATTTTAGGACTCTGAAATACTGGTCATCTTAGATTGATAGAATCATAAAATTGTAAGGTTGGAAAAGACCTGTAAGATCATTGAATCCAACCATTAATGTCCTAAATGTTGGACTCGAAAATTTCCAGGCCTGTAATTGAATTTTAGGCTAGTTCTTCTCCAGTATTGGTTTGCCTATCTTCTGATCTGCAGCACCCTGAGCATCACAGCTATATTTCTACATCCTCCTTGCAATATATTGGTGCCTCATTTTGCCAGCACTTAGGAGTTACATTTATTTATCTGCTCTTCTTCCAAGGCAACTTACAGGAGATAAACACTTAAAGCCCAGCCTCTATTTCTGATTTAAATGGCTTATAAAATTTTTAAACCGTTTATGATTGTCTTTCATTCTGATGTATATGGTTTCTCTTCTCAGTATTACTCTCAGATAAATGTGTTGGGAGAATCCAGGTGAAATCCATGCTTATACAGCTGAGGATTGGAAATGCAGTAAGTGAGCAGGCCACTATAGTCTGTGAAACAATAATCCATTCTGCTGTTCAAAAGTAACTGCTAACTAAAACAAGGAGAAAATGGTACAAAATACACAGATCAGATGTTAAGACTTCTCCTGCAGTCCTAATGTTTCTCGTGTGTGTCATAGTACATACGTGATACTTAATACTATTCCAACTATTATGTCCTTTAAAATGCACATTTCACCCAGGCATGCTGAAATTTGCCATGTAGCAAGAGCTGTTACTTCATTCTCTCGGGTCTTAAATCTTATGCCTGGTGCAAATTTGAGAATTAATGCAAATAAAACAGACGTTGAGAGGAGCAAAATACAGACATTGAAAATATGTTCCATATGGCATTTACATAATTGCAATTACTGAAAATCTCAAAATTAGAGCCTTGGACAGTGCTGGGAGAATGAGAGCTTATTATAGGGAATTCTTGCTGGTTTGGAACACACAAACCCTTCCTGAATTGAATGTATTTGTGTTGCTGAGTAGCACCACTCTTGGTTTTCTGTTATCTCACTTCTCAGGGTTACCTCATTCATAATTTCTTGCTATCATTTCACCCTTTTGCATATGGCTTAACAGTATCTTTTCATTTGCACCACATCTTTAATTGGTTCTGGTTTTCCTCTTAATTGTAAGCAATAGACCCAGAAGGACTTTGTCTTTCATTGTTTTCCTGTGTTCCATCCCTTGTAAATCCCAGGTTAGAACAAGAGGGGAAAAAGTATCTTCACAGAATCATAGAGTGTTTGGGTTGAAGGAATCTTTAATCCCATCTCATCCCCCTCCCAGCCATGGGCAGGGACACCTTCCACCTGACCAGCTTGCTCCAAACCCTGTCCAGCCTGGCCTTGGACACTTCAGGGATCCAGGGACAGCCACAGCTTCCCTGGGCACCCTGTGCCAGGGCCTCACCCCCCTGACAGGGAACAATTCCTTCCCAATATCCAATCTAACCCTGCTCTCTGTCAGTGAGAAGCCATTTCCCCTTGTCCTGGCACTCCATCCCTTGTAAACAATCTCTCTCCATGTTTCCTTTTGGCTCCTCCAGATGCTGGAAGGCCACAATGAGGTCACCCTGAAGCTTCTCTTCTCCAGGCTGAACAATCCCAATTCTCTTGTGGCTGAGCTGCTCTATCTTATGTGTATCCTGCTAAATTCCCTGTTAAGACTTGGTTAATGGGACACTGTCATTATCCTGACATCTGGGAGGATGTCAATGCACTTTATGGAACTGCTTGGATGTAATAGGAAAAATGTAATAAGCATAGTCTGCCCAAACCTGCAGCTGGCAGATCAAAGCCAGTGACCAGCACAACTCCAGACTCTGCAAGAGGAAGCACCATCATCATGCTGTTGTTTGTAGGTGGGGGGAACCAACCTCCTCAAAGTGGCTGTTTGGTGATCATCACCATTTCCATGAGCCCATCCTACAGTGTAATCCCAAAGGTTGTATTAAGGCAGTGAGGAAGGATCTGTGTGCACCTGTGTCGGTCTTGGTTGATTTTAACAGTGCAGGAAGATACCAGGAGGCTTTGCTTGCATGTGAGGGCATCTCTCAGGAAACTGATTTTACAAAAGGTTAAAGTAGAACATGCTCCAAAAACAGGCTGAAAAATACCAAGTTTGGCTCTAGAAAAGCCTCCTAAGACATTGCTACAGCTGCTGAAAATGTAGACCCAGCTATTTAAACAGGGCACACCTCCTTCTCCAGCTGTGTTCTCTCATGTATGTTTGAAGGGCATAAAACTCTTCAAAACCATCCCAGTAAAACGTTCTGCAAAACTGTGGTGGCTATAACCCTCCTGCCATTCCAGCAAGGTGCCTTCATGGAGCAGGAACACCGTGACGCCCTGACTCCTTCTCACGCTGTTTGTCCCTGGCTGTAAATGTTTCACAGACTTTACCCAGTCCTGTTGTTTGATGCTCATTGCCAGCTCTTTCTGTGTTACTGCACTTGGTGGAAAACTGCCTTCAGGAGACACGCATGAAGAACTGGGAGCATGAGTAATATCTACATTTACTATAAATAAAGTGTATTTTCGTAAAAGCTGGTTGAGCGAGAGAGACAGAACAGTTGATGGCACAGGCTTAATAAGCAGCAAATTAATTTTTGAGCCAGGTTTTGTTATCTAGGGTGGCTCTACAATCCAGAAGAGCAACATACCTGCAGAAGTGCGAGGTTGCCAAGTGCTTTTTGTTGCTGAATGCTCTCTGAAGTTTCCTCAAGAGTCAGCCTAGTCTTCCCAGTCATCAATAATGAAGTTTTTAACTTCTTTGTATCTATTTTTTATTTGCTAGATAAAAGTTTCAACCAGTCTGATGTACCAAAGCCATTGAAGATCAGGTGTATTAATGAGAGCTGGAGAGCAGGTCGCCTTTCTGCCCATAGCATTTTATTTGCAGTATTTTGGATATCTTTTGATGCAACTGTTCTTCATGCTCTAAGGCACCTTGCTTTTTTCTGGGCCATACAGCTGTGTGGGACAGTTCCCAGCCTCCTGCCAAGCTGTTTGTTGAGGGGATGCTCAACAAACATGTTCCCCATCTTCATTTTGCAAATCCCTTCCTGCTGCCATTCCTGCAGACATGTCCCTTCCTCTGCTTCCTGCCAGTGTTCTCTGGGTTTATTACATGGATGGGCAGGGCTCCTGCTGCAGGAGAAAGGTGATGTCCCATGTGACCTGAAACTTCATGCACCTTTGGAGACAAGTGTTCTGGCTTTATTTATCTCTGCTATGCTCATTTTCTTATCTTGGCTGACCTCTCGGGGTGCTGTGGAGGCTGAAGGAACCAGAAAACCCTGATTGTCAGGGCAGCATAATCCTCATATTTCACAAGAGAGGCATTTCAGCAGTGATTGCACCTCTTGTTTTCTGTAGGGAACACCTTGAGATTCATCAGCCTGTCTGCAGAAAGGAACCTTGAGATAGAAATGCAGATTTTATTTTTCTGGACCTTAGTGTCCCAAGCTATAAAGAACCACAAGGATTCACACGTATGGATTGGTAAAAGCTCAGAGCTCTGAAAGGGAGCAGGATAGCAAGGTGCAGGAAGTTTCCTTGCAGGACTTACTGGTAGTACTTATTTATCATTTATATGCTTTGTTTGGAATTTCATGTGTTTACCTGCTCTAATTTCCTGTTGTCAGGCCAACTGCTCCCCTGTCTTCTTTTCACACAAAACTCTGGTGTTTGGCTACTTGATGGAATTAATTGGAATTACTGTAACTAATTACTCCAGACTTTCTAGTATTGACTGGGAGAAAAAATGATGAGGATGTTTAGAAAGTTGTAGCCATTAGACTTAGTAAATAAATGCTCTGTGAAAATCCTTCAGTGGTGGGAATTGTTCTTTTATTATTCCCTGCTCTTCAGTGATGTCCTCCATCAAAGCTCAGAGGCCACTGACTCGGGCTGAGGGTGAACTATATTTAGGTACTGCAGGAGAAATCCTGCAACTCGCTCCAGGGGGAGCTTTTTCCTTCCTTTTCCTTTCTGTTTTCTTCTTTCTTTTCCCCTGACTTTATACTTTTGGCTGGATTTTTCTGATTTTTGAGCTCCTGCAGCTTGAGTTGAGTGTAAAGGGGTGAGTGTTAAGTGTTCTTCTGAAAATAATCCCTTCATAGTTTTTAGCATCTCAAAAGCATTTAAAAAGAATTACAAATGTGTTAATGCACCACTGTATGTGCCCCTATGCATGACTGGTAAATAAACACTGAAAGCAGCATTCCCTAACTTCTCAGTAATGGAGGCCTTTTGGTGGGCTGCAGAAAGCTGCTTAGGATTTACACATTTCTCTCTTTTTTTAACCTGTTTTCATCACATTTTGAGTAATTTTTTTGGGGGGGTGGCCTGTAGAGCTTTACGAACCCTGTTCTTCCATATTGCATTCCAGGAGCTGGAGTTGCTACAGCAGAATTTCCCAGTAATTTCCCTGGGAAGGAGGAGCTCCATTGAGTGACTGATTTCAGGATGAGGTCTGCCCTCTGGAACACATTTTGGATCCCTGATGAAAGCGCAGGATTTTCCCCTGCCAAGCCTGGGTTACACTCCCTGTGTCAGTGCAGACTCACTGCGTGATGCTGGCTGGGTTTGCAGAGTCAGGTTTTTTCTAAAATGAATGCCAGGCACTGTGTCTGCTGCTGCCTTCCCTTTGCATGCCTGAATGGCCTCAGTCTCTCCCACTCCTGCTTGGGGATAAAACTCAACAAACCTAGTCAAACGTGGTTTATATCCAAGGTCTGGTTATACTTTATCACTGAACTGAAGGCTGGATGTGGTTGGAAGAGACCTCTGGATGTCATCTGGTCCAGCCCTATGACTCAAGTGGAGCTACCTAGAACCTCCTGCCCTGGGTCAAGTCCAGACACCTTTTGGACATCTGATGGAGATCCTGACCAGGGAGGGGCATCATGGGCAACTCCTTCATGCTGGGCTGGGGAGATACTGACCTGACACAGCAAGAGTATTTATTAAAACGTTCCATTCACAACAAGGTTTTTATTATGAAATGTGACCTCAAGCTTCACCCAAATGCACAAATAACAGCCATGTTTTCCAGTCCTCCCTGTGAGGATCAAGGTGCTCCAGGCAGCAGGACAGCCAAGGGACTCTGGTGACAATGTCTTTCTTAGCTGTCTTCTCACCATGAGAATCCCTTCCTGCCAGTGTGCCACGATGGTTAAATTCACTGCTCAGCCCTGGCTCTAGTGTCTGGTGTCTGTTGTAGGGATGATGTGCATCTGGGGCACTCAGGTTCCTGCTGTGGGCCTGGGAGTGTCCTGTGCAGGAGCAAGAGTTGGTCCTTTTGGCTTCATTCCAAGTCAGGATGTTCTGTGATCCTGTGAGATGCTGCTCACCAAGTTCCTCCCCAGCCTGGCTTCCAAAGCTCATGGTCTTCATCATCCCTTATTCCCTGTGTGGATCCTGAGAGGAGGACTCAGACTCCTGTGTCAGCACCATCCAATGTATGTGATCCATGCCATGCCCAGGACACCCCTCTGGACTGGATGCCTGTACACATTCTGGCAGGGGTAGCATGATTCCCTCTGATGAAATTGCATCCAAGAATAATCTCCTTTGACTAGTAGCTGAGATTTTTTTCATATTTGATTTGCCCCTTCATTATAAAGTTACTCTAAATAACATTTTCAAGGTGGTTTTGCTTCCAGGTAGATAGAGAAAAAGGAGAGGCTCTCTTCCTGCCAGAGGAGAGCACAAGAAATGAGCCCTTATGTACACATAAAGCAAGGAAACTCGAGTGAAATCTCATAGATCAATGCTTCTCCCTTGTTCATCCTGATGGATCCAGACAGCCCAAATGAGATACTACTACCTGAGGCTGGTGCTCATGACTGAGTGAGGTTAAAAAGCACTGGGCTGGCATATTGAAATTTTACATCTCATCATTCAGTCCGTTTCTAAGTGATGCATTTGGTTCCTCCTTTTCAAATACAATTATTTTAAAGAATATTTTGTGGTATAAAAAGAAAACAAATACTTCATTTTTCCTCTAAGTGACTTTAATGATGACTTGCTTGGGTCTAGAAAGCAGTTTAAAGGTGCTGTTGGCTCCTTTGAAGAAAAGTGTCATCTTGATATAAATCAGGAATATTATTTCATAAGGACTGTTAGCAGTTTACCTGAGTCAATCTGTGGCAGCCTTATGAAGAAAAGCAAAATACTTCAAATGAAGTTCACATGTCTCTAGAAATGGGTTCGTCAGAGGGGAGGCATCAAGGGAAATGTTGACAGATATTTAATTATAATGGCAGCAGTGGCTGTTGCTGTGTTAATAGCATCTGGCAGCAGAGTCACTGCCATCTGTTAGTGCCCTGAAATCCTGGAGATGGTGCATCCTTTATGGAGGAATTAACAATAATTAACAAATCTATCACATGAAATCACCTTGATTGGATGACAGCCTTACCTTGATAATGATTAATTGCAGAATAATGTGGAATAAAAAGTCCACTCTTTTCCCTTTTTGCTACTGCTGCTCTGCAAGTGCAGCGTCCTGGGGGATTTCCTTTCAAGCCTGTGGTGTGAGGCAGCATTTACTGCATTTATTGTAAATAATCCTTGTGAGCAAAGCTAGATTAAAACCAAACTTCTGCATATTCATTTCGATTTGCAACAGATTAGGTCTCTAAACCCAGCTGTGGTTCTGGTGGTGCATGGTAACTTATTTAATGTTAAATAAGGGAGAAAATGAGGCTGGAATGCAAGAAGTGACCCCTCAGCCAAAGTCAAGTCAGTCTGGAAGAACAACCTGACTGCATTAAAGCATTTCAAGGTGGGGTTTTTTTAGCTTAGTATTAGAAGCCAAGCCATTAATTTCTAATGAATCAGTTTGTCTTCAAAGTGATGAGGAAAAAAACTCTATTTGTTTGCATTTGGAAGAATTATTTTTGAATATCTATTTTTATCCAAGCCAATATTTCGATCAGTGGAATGAAATATCACTGCCATAAATAAGAGCTATAAACAAAGCAATGAGCCAATTTGAGACCTGGTTGGGGTTTATTTTTCTCTTAACTCTTCCTTTTCTGTCTGCTCCTGCTGAGCAACAGATGGAGAAGGTAACATTCTCTTTGCTTAAATAGGAGAACTGTAATAGGTAATTGAGGTGTGGTAATTATCAGGAGCAATAGGAGGGAAAGAGTAAACTCTGGTATCTTGAAGTCACCTGAACAGGAATTTTATTTTTCTTTTCCCATGCGTGTCAGTTAATATTTCGAATATTGCTCTGGGACCCACAGTGAGAAGGCAACATATACTTTTGTTGTGTCTTTCTGTTTGTTCCTAAGTGCCAGAAGTTTCTTTAGGCTGGGATTTGGGCTGATTCCAGCTCCTGGTAGAGCTGCACTGACACTAAACCACGAGCAGAGGTGTGCAAAGCTGAGTTTGTACTGCCTTGATTTATCTAGAGCTCCTTGATTTAACACAGGAGCTGTAGATCAGAGTCTTCCCTTCCCCCTTCCTGTCCCATGGAGTAGATCTGAGGATAAAGGCTCACCTGGTGCAGGAGGCTGGGGTTTAGCTGATTTATGGCTTCATTGTCTTCTCCATGAATATCTTTTCCATGAGACCCATCCCTCTCTTTTTGTTTTGCTTTGGCAGCCACCTGAGTCAGACATGAGCTCATGGGTGTCTGTACACGTGTGTCCATCACACACAACATGTACATACATGTCAGGCCCTCCCAGCACTTAAAATTAGAAGATGCTTTGAAAAAAGTGATTTTGCCTTTTGTTCTGCTGCTCTGGTGATCTCATGGGATCCTGAGCAGGCAGTGGCTGGTGGGGTGTAGCAAACACAGACACCCTTGTTAGGGCTTGGAAGAAGGGCTTGTTTCTCTCTCACTGCTACTTTCATGCAAGGCACTGTTCCCTGGCTAGAAGGATTAAAAGATATGCATTAAACAGTGTTAAATATGCTGAGGCAGTTGATGTTTACAGCCCTTGTAGAATTATTCATTAAAATATTAACTGCTAGACAGCCTCCTTTTTTTTTTTTAATTCAGTGATTTAGTAGCCCTT
The DNA here is from genome assembly GCA_013397195.1 of Hylia prasina. NCBI lineage: Eukaryota > Metazoa > Chordata > Aves > Passeriformes > Sylviidae > Hylia > Hylia prasina. The sequence goes on along the minus strand of VYXD01011337.1, from coordinate 499,213 downwards.
TCCAAAATCTCATTGTGTGATTCAGGCATTCAAAGACTAAATAAGACGAAATAAAACCACCAGAATTACCCACAAAAACACTGATTCTTGGGTCTATGTTTCTTAAATTGCCATGGGTGTGACATGCCTAAGAAATACAGAGGGATTTGTGGAGCTCTAAGATTTGACTCAGACCTCTCCCATCTGCACCAGCAGCTTTCCCTAACACATGGCACTGGGAAGATCTGGAAGGGGCTGTATCCCTCTGAAGTATTTTGGAGATAATAGATATGTGTGTGCATTAAGTTTTGGGTTACAGGAGCTCATGACATGATGAGGAGGTCTTACCAAGCAGTGCTGGCTCTCAACTCTCTCCTTCCCCTCCCAGGCCTTCTAAAAAATGTTTGTAATGGTTCTGGTCCTCTGCAAAGGACAGGGTTGTGTTCTTGTCTATAAACACAGAATGGTTTGCCTTGGAAGGAACCTTAAAGCTGATCCAGTCCCACCCCCTGCCGTGGGCAGGGACACCTTCCATCTGAGCAAGTTGCTCCAAGCTCTGTCCAGCCTGGCCTTGGGCACTTCCAGGGATCCAGGGACAGCTACAGCTTCTCTGGGCACCCTGTGCCAGGGCCTCTCCACCCTCACAGGGAACAATTCCTTCCCAATATCCCATGTAACCCTCCCCTCTGGCAGTGGGAAGCCATTTCCCCTTGTCTTTTCCCTCCAGGCCCTTGTCCCCAGTCCCTCTCCAGCTCTCCTGGAGCCCCTTTACGCACTGGAAGGGGCTCTGAGGTCTTCCCGGAGCCTTCCCTTCTCCAGGTGAACACCCCCAGTCTCCCAGCCTGGCTCCAGAGCAGAGGGGCTCCAGCCCTTGGAGCGTCTCTGTGGCCTTCTCTGGACTCTCTCCAGCAGCCCCACATCCTTATTTTTGGGATCTCCAGAGCTGATTTGATTCCTTGGGCCCTTTGTGCCTGAGCAGGTCATGTCTGCCCTTGCTGCTCTTCACTGGCACATCTGACATGTGCTTCCTCCTGCAGACAGCTCCTTGATGCTGCTGTTTCCCCACCCTGTTCTGAGCCAGCCTGTGGGTGCTGGGTGACTCTGGGACTGCCTTCCCAGAGCTTTGCCTTGCTCTGGTGAAGGTGAAGGCTGGTGTTGTTATTGATTTATGTGAGCACCCCCATTTTCCATGGACCGCTGGAGAGTTACTGGCCAGCACAGAGTTTGATCCTTGGATTTCATCCAGTGACCCAGAGGCAATTCCACATGCCACTGAGCACAGGGCATTAAAAAATTGCCCACCTGGGGTCATTTCATCTCTTGTATTACCTTACATTTCATTTTTGTTGAGCTTTTCTCATTTGGTTGGCAGACAGAAGAGCCTGGACCCAGCCGAGTGTGACACCCTGATGACAAATGCCTGTCACCCTTCGTGTGCTTCATAAATACTGATGCTATCTCTGTTGTGTGCTTTTTGTGTGTTTCAGGAAAAAAGTGCCAGTTCAAACACAAGACTTAAATCTAATAAAGAGATCCCAGGATTAGTACATCAACCCAGAGCAAAGTAAGTTCAATTTCTGTTGTTTAAATCATAATACAAATGAACACAAGCAGTGTCTATGAGGTTCACAATTACTGCCTAGCAAAGACCAAATGATGACTCCAGCAGCCCTAAAGTCATGCTGAGTTAAGTACTACAGGTAGGATCACATCTCCTTTCCACAGCAAAGATGCAGGACTTGAAAAAAGCCTTTTGTGCCTAACAGAAGACCCTGTGCTGTGTCTCTGTGCTTTCCATACAACTTACACAGAACAAACTTTTCTGTATCCACTAGTGTTCCTGAATACAACTGGGTCAGTCCCAGGGAAGTTTTTGCTAGCTCCTGGTTTAGATTAGCAGCTGTTCTGCCTGGGACTGGGAATGGTCAGGTTGTTAAAGTAAAGGTTGTTCTGCTGTGAGTTCTTCCCTGCTTGGTTGGCAGTTCTATGCCCATGCTCTGCCTGGGGTCAGTCAGTGTTACATGAAATATTTGCCTCTTGTGGCAGAACTGGTTATTGATAGCAGTAACTCATTTCTTATCTGATCAGTGTTACATGTTAATCACTAATTGGCTGAGAAATAACAGATTACAGAGCCACATATGGGGTTCATGAAGAACAAGTGATTTGAGATTTGGGTTTTGAACACCAGTGGAAGTTCCTTGTGCCCTGCCCTCAGGGCACTTACTGACTTAAACTTGCTGCCTATCAAGTGCCTTGAACATGATTTCAAGTCTGGAAATTTTAGTTATTTCCTAATCAGCTGACAGCAGTAATTCAGCCTCTTTTCAAAGGGAAAAGCCGACTACCTTGGATGTCATTGCAAAGAAATTCATGGTAGGGAGGAGGAGGTAGAAGCACTCCTCAGCAAAGCTGTACTTCATTATTGTGGCTCAGTCCTTCCCAGCAGGATCAGAAATGGATTTAAAGTGCCCTAACATGAGGCAAATTACTCTGGGATAAAAAAGGGCTGTTCTTTTGGTGGGTCATCTTTCGGTACATCTACAGCAGAGGAATTGCATGGGGCCAGGGCTTCCATTCCTTCATAAAACTCTAATTTGAAAAGTCCCTGCAGAAATCAGAACTGACCAAAAAGCCTATTTTTTACATTGCCTTGACAGAGATAAATATTTCACTCACAGACGTGCAAAAATAAGGAAAATTCCCAGAGAACTGCAGTATGTAAGATAAGGTTGTTGGGTAGATCCTCCAGTGTTTGCCCAAGGCTCTGCTGTTTGCCCAACCTGCCACTGCCATTTCTGTTTATAATGTGTTTGAGTTGCTAATTGCCATGTCAGCAAACAGCTGTTACAATGTACAATTTATTTTTTTTTAATGTTTATTGTCTAAAAACCGTGACAATTCTGACAGCAGGGCGGGGTGGCATTGGTAGAAAAGGTCTACTCAGCTGGAAGAGCAGAAATTAAGATAGATCATTAGATGCATCTTATGATACTGTTCTGGTACAATGGATCTGTTACTTCTAAACAAAACGTGGGGGTCTTTGGCTGAGGGAGGAGGGTTGGTCCTTGCTCTTGTCACTCAGTCCTGGTACATGCCACACCTTCAGGGCTTCCCCCTGCAGCCTGCCCCGACCTCACAGGCACTTGCTCTGTCTGTTCATCACCAAACTGACCCCAGTGACACCTTGAATGATCAAACACACCCACCCAAGTACCCTGGGACAAGTTCATAACTCAGGGAGTGACAGCAGCCTGAAGCATAAAATGAAAGTGGTTGTTTCAGACCGGTTTTACCCTGCCAAATCACAGACTCTCAGAATGGTTTGGGTTGGCACATGGAAAATCAGCTAACCCAACCCCCTGCCATGGGCAAGGACACCCTCCACTCGACCAGATCTGTAGGATTATCCTGTGAGAATTTTCAGGGATATGACTACACAATACTCCTTTTTTTTTTTTTTTTCCCTGCCTTCTTATAGTTTTCCTATGAATTATGGTTGGGGTGAGTCACTACAGTATTAACTCATTTTATTAGAAACTGGATTTATGACGTTGTAAAGGCAAGACTTTTTCAAGCACTTCCCTACTCAGAAAGGGCTGCACTGCCCTAAAATCCCTCTCCAGGGTGCCTGAATATGCAGGTGAAGGGGTCAGCTGTCCCAAAAAAGCATCTCTTCCCCAGCTGAGGTGGAGGTGGGAACCTGAGGAGCAGGCAGACAGCTGGGGAGAAGAACTCCCTCAACCACTGAAAGGTGAATTGTTCCTGCTTCTGAATCACCAGCTTTAGGTTTTAATGCCATTTCTGAGCCCTCCTCTTGTGAACTGAGCTTCATTTATGTCCCACATAAGCAGATCTTTGTATAGGTTGAGCCGATAGCAGGGAGGGCTCAATGCTGAGCTTTGTGGGGAAGTGCAGCCCGTTGTTGGGCACTTAGGGGGAGCATTAACTCATCACAGCTGAAAGGATCGCTCTGAGGAGGAGGGGATGGGTTGGAATTCAGCAAGCCAGCCAGCCTTCTGTGCTGGGGAAAATCTCCAAGAGCTGTGTGTCCTTCTGACCGTTTGGCATCATTGTTGCCACTGGCACCAGTCCCCATCCTCCCTTTTTTGCATCTTTTTGTGTTGCACGTGGAGTCCCTGGCACATTTCCCAGCTGCCTGTGAGCCTGCTGCAGGTCCAGAGGATGCTCCAGCCTCACCTTCCTGGAGGGGTGGTACTCCTGCAGGAAGGAGGCTCTCACCATCCCATGAGATTAATAAACACCCCAAATACCACCTGCCATCCATCCTCCCCCTTGTCTCCCCATCCTTTCTGTGCTTTTAGCCTGCAGGTTCCCCATGGGAAGGACCTGTGGTCTTGTGTGACCATCAGCGTTTTACAGACAATGAAAAATACGATTTTCCAGCTGTCTCTACTAATGCAAAATCATGTCACTGAGCCTCTTGGTGCTGCAGAATTAGTTGAAGTGAAGGGTCTGGAGCACCAGGAGCAGCTGAGGGAGCTGGAGCAGCTCAGCCTGGAGAAAAGGAGGCTCAGGGAGATCTTCTGGCTCTGCACAACTCCCTGACAGGAGGCTGTAGCAGTTGTCAGTGTCTTCTCCCCCTTAACAAGTGGCAGGACAAGAGGACAGTCTTTAACCTCACGTTGTGGGTGTCTCATTCTGTGGTGGTGAGGTTGGCAGTCCTGGAAAACCTCCTGTCCTGACAGAGGGAGAGGTACTGGGCTATTAACTTCCTGCAGTCAGCCTGGAAAAGGGAAGGGCCTCCTCTGGATGCATGTGGATCCCAGTTACCACCCCAGGAGTTGCACATGTACACAGAACTAAATGCAGTAATTTTTTGTGGGCAAACAAATAATAGGGGGGAAAAAAAGATTAAAAATTGACGTTGTAGATGAAAGCATGAAGTGATTCATTTTTCACAGTGATGGAAGCTGACAGCTGGGCCCCTCTACAACCCTGGGCTGTTTTATAATGGAAGAAATCCTGTTGGTATTGATACTGTTCCTTTGCCTTCCAGCATGCACATCTCCGAAAGCCAACAAGAATTCTTCAGAATGCTTGATGAAAAAATTGAAAAGGTAAGACACAGTAATGTAAACATCCCATCACCCTCGGGGGTGGACACAGCTTTCCCAGCTGCATGGGGAGGACAGTGCCCTGCCTGCTGCAGCTCTCCATGTTCTCCATCATTTAGAGGGGTCTGGCCCAAGATTACCCTTCCAGCTCCTTGGTTAGATAGTTCAAGTGCAAAGAAGACCAGGAAGGTGAAGAGTTTGCAGGAGGTACTGAGAGAATCCTTTGTTTTGTGGGAATGTCACCAGTCTGGGGTTAATGGCAGGCTAACTCAGATGTTCAGGATAAAGGTGAAGAGCAAAGGTGGGATTTTATGTCATTGCTGATTTAATCTTTCATCTCATCTCTGGGACACAGCTGGAATCTTAATGCTGGTAGTAGCTGGGATATCCCAGGAATTTCTTGCTGAGTCTCCAAGGGATGGTGTGGCTGTAAGTATGGATAACCCTAGCCCAGGGCTGTGCCAGTGAAATAATGGTGCTAGAGATGTTTTGAAAAAGAAGATGAATAATTCTTTGCCTACCTCAGCTGTCCTGAGAGCAGCTTTTGTGTGTTTCAGAAACCTTTTAAATGACACCCTTGACTTCTTTGTGAGACAGCAGTGAAGGAGCTGGAGCACAGCTCATACTGGAAGTGGCTGAGGGAGATGGGGTTGGCTGATGTTCACACACCAATTTGCTCTTTACAATGTCTATTTTGGAGTTGTGCATCTTGTTTAGTGTTTTATATTAAATATGTGCTTCCTCAGTAGCAGTACACTAATTTGTACTCCCAGTTTCAGACTGGGTATGAGGAAGCATTCCTTTATGGAAAGGGAAGTCAGACATTGAACAGGCTTCCCAGAGAGCTGGTGGATGCCCCAGGCCTGCCAGCATCCAGGAGACATTTGGACAATGCCCTTAACAACATGCTGTAATTTCAGGGTCAGCCCTGGAGTGCTCAGGCAGTTGATGATTATAGATCCCCTCAAACTGAAATACTTCTAGTCTAGTCTATTCTTCTGTTCTTTTCTATTCTATTTTGTTGTCATGTTGGGTTGCAGAGTAGAAAGGAAATTTTTACTTGCCTGGCTCTGAACTTCTGCTGTATTTACCAGCACTCCTGGTCCCAGGAATCAGAGTGCTACAGTGGGTGCATCTCGTATTTGTCCCAAGCAACACATTCGTTACTTTCCTCTTAAAAAAATAAAAATTATGACAACAAAAGAAGACAGAAAGGGGAAGAGTAAAAGTGAGGAGTTCACAGACTCATGAGAAGAATATTTATGTACCCAGTATTTCAAAGGGGTAAGATTTTATGGAATCAAATGCATTTAAAAGTAGAATTTCTACATATCCATAACACAGCTGTATCTCCTTGGAATAAATGCATTCACCCTATGAATATTCAGATGCTTTTCCTGGACTTTCCAATGATGTATCTTATCTGCAGACCAGGCAGTGCCATCAGGCTGTATCTAATGATGAATTTTGGTGAATTTTTGTTGCCGAGGTCTGTGGCAGGGCACTAACGCCCTCATTCCCCAGCTGCCACACTGAGGTGCAGCTGACCCTGCCTCCTGTGTTTGGATCTGCTTTGAGATGTTCCCAGGGGATCTCCAGGGCTAATTATCTTGGGGATAATTTATCTTTGGGGTCAGGAGATTGTCTGTTACAGAGGAAATCCACAGTTTATCTGTCAGAGTCCAAGTTGCTAACAGCTGATGGGATTGGCAGGAGTTAATGTGCAGCTGAATGTGGGATTTGTGTTCCCTGGGGACCTCCTGTGCCTGAGGAAGTAGTCTTCATAAGAGAAATTTGGGGATTTTTAATTCATCTTTGCTCACAACACTTTTTTTTTCCTAGGTGTTGTCACAAATGCCAAAAAGATTGAAAAATATAAGGGGGTTTGTCTGATCCATAAATAGCATTTTCAGTCCCTTCTTCTGGGAGATGGAGGACAGCAGTTGAACATTTAGAATTGTATCAGTGAGCAGCTCACCAGTGGCAGCTGAAAGAGTCTGCAGAGGTGTGGGGGGTGTTGCCTGTGGCTGAGGAGGTCCCAAACCTTGTGGTGTTCCCATGGTTACTGTGGCTGTTGGATTTGTGATGGAGATGCTGCTCCGTGGGCTGTGCTGCACAAACTCCAGTCAGGAGCAAAGCACCCTCAGCTCCACCAGATCCAAGTGTAACAACAACTCTGACAGGTGGGCATTAGGCAGGAACATTACAGGGGTGCTTGGACCTGGCACAGCCATTCCATGGACAGGGAGGGCAGCTGGAATGAAACTCCTGCAGCCAAAGTGTGAAATGGAAAGAACACGGGCTGGTGTTTCATCAGCTGCAAACAGGAAGTATTTATGAGTCCTGGAGATCAAAAAAAGCCTTATTGAAACAGTCTGGAAAGTTTCTCTGGAAGTCCTGCCCCTGGTAGTGCATTCCTGGCTGCCCCTACAAAGCTCCACTGCCTCCTGCAAATGTCACCCCAAGGTAAAAAACAGAATGTTGTGAAGCATGGAGCTTCTGTCTACCAAAATTCAGTGTCAAAACACTGTGAGTCGTTCAGAGGGGGACATCTGCTCTGTCTCTGAGTGAGTCTGTCCCTGCTTCAGGAGCTGGAGCTGAACTGGCACGTACAGAACTGCCTGTGATGGTGGTAATGCCATTCAGAGGGTTTGCTGGAAGGAGGAAATAATGGAATGAAGGCTGGGGTAGGGCTGACTGGGAACGTGAAAGCCTTGAATATAGGCTTAGATACTGGTTCTGCTGGAGTCAACCCAGTCCTTTCAGAAACAACAGAATCTGAGGTAAAAATACTCCTGAGGCCTGTTGAGAAACCAGAGTTACAGGTTAGGTGGGAGACTGGGAGCAGCTGGAGAGAGCTGAGCAGCTGACAGCACAGGAAGCTGTAGTTACTGTACTGCTGTAGCTGTAGTTAGAATATCCTGAGCTGGCAGAGACCCACAGGGACCATGGAGAACAACTCAGGACAACCCCAAGAATCCCACCACGTGCCTGAAAGTGTTGTCCAAACACTTCCTGACCTGTGGCAGACCCAGCAAAGGGGAAGACCAAGGACATGTGTGCACTCAGCATGAGGCCCTGAGTGGTGGCAGAACAGGCTCAGAAATGTTCCCAACATCTGCCAGCAGCTGCAGCGAGTCCTCCTGGGGCTTCCCACTTGCTGGGGTTATTGTGAGCAGAGTCACAGGCTTTGCTTTGGGGGACAAAAAGCACGTGTGTTCCAGAGTTCAGGGGGAAATAGAACAGAGGCAGGCAGTGGGAAGGAGGCAGCTCATCTGCAGTCAGCCTTATTGTCATTTATTGAAAATTAGCCTGAAATCACAGAAATATATTCCACTGGAGGATGAGCAACAGGTAATAGCAGCAATTAAGCTCGAGGAGAGGGTTCCCCAGAGTAAATTAGAAAGATGTGGGTCAGGAGTACAAGTGATTTGCTTGACCTGAGAGATGAAGGCAGAAATACGCAGAAATACACAGAAATATGGCTTTGGAAACCAGAGAAGGAAGCAGAGAGTGACTGAACAGTCGTCCTAAAGGAAACTCTGCTGCTGCTGCTGCATAAATCTGGGATCTGCTGTGCCCAGCAGAGGAGAAATGGGCTCCACTGGCTGCAGCTGGGACTGGGACAATCACTGCACTCCTGTGGAGGGGTAAATCTGGTTTTGAACTATCAGCTCTGATTAAGAAGATAGAAATGTCCTAAATACTGTTTGTGTTGGTATTCAGGCAAGTAAATTCATGATCTGGGTTCTCTCCAGTCTGATAGATGAAGGACTAATTTAGTCAGATGTTGCATTTGGACTCAAAAAGATTTGCTGTGAAACACACAAAGAAGAATTAACCTATCTCTCCTAAAGTTTCTTCAGTCTTTGGTTGTTTTTTTCTTCTTTCTGTATCTCAAATTTATTTGGACCCTGATTCCACAGGGCTCCATGCAAATTCCATGTTACCCCCTGAAAAGAAATGACAGTCCAGGAAGGACATAGACCAGTTGCTGGAAAGGACTTGGGACAAGGGCCTGGATTACCATTTGACAAGGGGAAATGGCTTCCCACTGTCAGAGGGCAGGGTTGGATGACATATTGGGAAGAAATATTCCCTGTGAGGGTGGTGAGCCCCTGGCACAGGGTGCCCAGAGAAGCTGTGGCTGCCCCTGGATCCCTGCAAGTGTCCAAGGCCAGGCTGGACAGAGCTTGGAGCAACCTGGGACAGTGCAAGATGTTCCCGTCTGTGGCAGGGGGTGGCACTGGGATGAGCTTTAAGGTCCCTTCCCACCCAAACCCTTCTGGGATTCCATGAATTGCACGGGGTGGCTCAGAGCAGGGTTCATCCTGGGCACAGCCCTGTGAGCTCAAGTCCATTGCCTTGAAGGGGTCCTATCCCACCAGGGCTGGTGTGAAATAAATAGAAATAAAAATTAAAACCTATAACATATGAAGTCTTGACTGTGGAAAATTTACCCATTTAGAGCTTGCTAGCACTAAACATCTTGATGGTGGCTGTCCTGGAAAATGGTTGGAAAAACAACTGCTGTCTCTGAATCCTACATGGAGCAGTACAGTGACCTGGAGGAATTATCTCCTTGAAGTGTATGTTGTTACTGGAGGCTGTGGCAGAGTGTGTAGGCAACTGCCTCCCTGTAGGAAAAAGGCTGAGGGGTAATGGAACAATTGACAAGCAACTCCTGGGATTATATTTGGGGATTGTAACCCCACAAGAGAAGCACCTCTGGCTTTGTGGTTCAAAAGGGACCATGGCAAAACAGTCCTGGGCAGCTGTACCAGAGGAAAACCATCACTGGTCCCATCATCATAAACTCTCTCCTACATGGCTACAGTGGTTTGTAAAAATAATCACAGTGCAAACACACTCATGGACAAAAATGAGAGTAAAAAATGTGAAGCTGTGTTGCTGTGAGCTCTGATGGGTACCCTGAGCCTGGGACATGGTGTTGCCATCCTCGTGTGAGATATCACTGTGGGTGAGCTTGGTTTGAGCACCGTCACTGGTGTTGGGGTGGATGTGCAGGGATTTCTCCACTCACCTGGCCCCGGGAGCTGGGGGAGAATCCCCAGCCCGTGGGAAGGATGCCTGGCAGCAACTCCCTGCATCCCTCCTTAGTAACACCGGGCATGGAAGCGGGGAGTGGACACAAAGCAGCTCCTTGTATGGGATGGAGGGAGTGCCCTTGGGAACGGGCTGCCAGCCCGACCTATGCGAGGGCACAGTGATTAGGCTGAAACTCATTAGCAAAGTGGATTGCTCTTAATGACTCCATTGATTTTTCCCTAACAAAACGAGAAACGGGCAAAAATTAGCACAGTATACAATGATTTAGTGCCGCCTCCGGCATTTTCTTCCCGTCCTTTCTGAGAACGCTGTAAACAAAACCAGCCTGATGAAAAGGGTTCCCAGCGCTGAGCGGGGCGGGGGCGGCCCCGCCGGGCCCCTCAAAGGGGCCACTGTGTCCCCAGCCCCGCCCGCCCGTGCAGAAAGGCTGCTCTGCCTCTCCTGCCTCCTTTTCCTCCCCTCCCACCTCTCCCTCCCCTTCTGTCTCTCCCTCCCCTGCCTCTTTCTCCTCTCCCTCCCCTGCTTCTCCTCCATCCTCGTCCTCCTGTCCCTCCCTGCCTGGCCCAGTCCCCCAGCACAAGGGGCCATTGAGGCAGGCAGTGTTGTTTATTGGCCTGTCACCCACACAATGGGGAAAAGGCCTTCTTCCTGCGATTTTTTCTTCCTCTTTTTATTCCCTGAAAGGATATCATGAGCATTCCCTGGAGGGGCATCAGGAGGGGAGCACTTTGGAGGTGCAGCAAGGGGAGGGACTGGGGATGAGCCCTTCTGGTTCGGGTGCAGGCAGCAGGAAAAGAACATCAGGCTGCATTTTAATTTGCCTCAAATTCACTCACTCGTTTAGAAACACTCATGGTGTTCTGTGGACATCTGTGAAAGCTGGCAGTTGTATTTTGAAACTGCAGAGGTGGGAGATGAGATTCCTCAGGCATTAGCTGGACTTGGAGGCACATTCTACAGTTCTCATCTTCCTCAGCATAGTTCATTTACACTTTCAATCATTAAAACTTCTCAGAAATCACAGAACTGGAAGGGACCCACAAGAATCATTGAGTCCAACTTATAAGTGAATGGCCCATGCAGGGAGGGAATGAACCCACAGCTCACTTCAGTCCATGAATGGGCCATACATTCCTGTCAGTAGCCACCTGCTCTGTGCCTCTGGCTCCTCTGGATGCAGGAGCCTGCTCCCCTGGACAGAATTTGACTGCTGCTCATGGAGTCATAGAATCAGAGAGTGGTTTGGGTTGGAAGGGCCTTTAAAGGCCACCTGGTCCACCCCCTGCAGTGAGCAGGGACACCTCCACTAGAGCAGTGTGGTTGCTGCAAGCTCTTAGCTGACCATTTCCCATGAGGAGCTCCCAGCCCCACCAGGATAACTGCCCATCCCAAGCACAGCAGCCTCTCAGTGATCAAGGGGTCATCGCCTCCAGCATCTGTCAGACATCCTCTGAAACAACCAATGGGTCAAAAATGGACATTCTAAAGTATTTTCCTGGATTTGGGCTGAAGCTGCCTTTCCTCTGCCATCAGGGAGTGGCAGCCCTCCTCTGCCTGTCTGCCCAAGGAGCACCAAGGGCACAACCCTTGTCTTGGATTTCTGGTGCAGTTGGGAGGGCTGTGATGCCAGGGCACTTTATTCCTTCTCTGATCTTCCTGAGCAGTGCTGACCTTGTTATTACTGACAGAAATGCATTTGAGGAACAACATTTAGACCAAAGCTCTGTTGGGCAGGGTTGGGACTCACCACAGTCTGGGCCATCACCTGAGCTGGTCGGGTCACCAGAAGGATACAGATGTGTCCCCATCCCAGCAGGGTGCAGATGGAAGTGATGTGTCTGGCAGGATCAGCCCCAGCCCCTGGTGGCCTTCAGGCCTTGGTGGGAGGTGTCTGTGCCATGGCTAGGACTTGCTCAGCACGTTGGTTTGGAGCAGCTCCTTGGCATCTATTTGAGAACTGATGCACTTGGCAGCCACGGAGCAAGCCCAGAAGCAGAAGAACAGCAGGAGGAGTAGGAGGGGAAAAATGCAGGATGGCTTTTCTTCTGTCAGAGTTGGGTCTGCTTGAGGTTTAATAGCAGTGATGGCCACCAGTGGGGTGTGCTGGGCCATGGGGCTCCCTCTTGAGCAGGTAAATGGGTGTCCTGGAAATGCCTTGAGCCCAGCCCTCAGTCACTGCTGCTGCCTTTCACAGCTCTGAAGCATTTTGGACAAAGCCTTCATCACCACCAGCTCATTCCTCCTGGATTTGTCCAAATGTGGTCCCTGGCCTGGAGAAAACCAACGGATTTGTGCTTCACTGCAAAGAATTTCAGCGTTCCTTCTTTTTGAGTCACAGCTTTTAGTTCAAAAAATGTATTTTTTTTCCCTTCTTTCTGGGTCAGTGATTGCTGAGTCGGAATTTGGGCTGATGAGTCTCTTGGGGGTTATTTTAATGTACTTAGAAAACCCTCCTGCTCTCAGTGCTGGGCCACAGGGAGTTGTCAGAGCACTGCACATTCCTGGGTGTGGGCTCCAGCAAAGCCAGCTCTGCAGTCCCACCACTGCCACTGGAACTGCAGGGTTGTGGAACCTTTGTTCCTGGTGTGCAGCCCAGCTGTGTCCCAAATAAACTGATCTCTGTTAAGAAACATCTCTCCATTTTTGTCTTTTTGGCTCTCCTCCAGGTGCTCAGGTGTTACACCCAGCACAATGGAAAATAGTCCAGAGGTTGAGCTTTTGGGTCCTGCATTTGAGGCACTTGTTTGATACAAGGTACCCTGGGTGCTTGTACTGAACAGCTCAGCTCCAGCTGGTTTTGTGCAGGGAAACAAGGACAGGGGCTCCCAGCGGGTTATACCAAGCTGTGCAAGAACTGGGTAGGGAGGGGTGGGATGTGCCTTCTCCATACCATCTCAGGGGAATACCCAGAGAGATGCTGCTCCACACCTGTGTTTGGGATGGGATAGGAGGCATAACATGATAAGAAATCCATGTTTTGTGAGGCTTAGGCTGAATCCCCTGCAGTACAAGCATCATTTCAATATGAATGGTATCTTTTGCTGTGGGGTTAAACTTTCACTGGGGTTATCAGATGAGGGATTCTTGTTCACAGCAGCTGCCTTGTGTTGCTCACAGGATTATGTGCTTTGTTGCTTTTGCCTTGGAGATTATCCTTTCACAACAAATCTCAGGCCTGTGTCCATCAAGGCGGATCTTTACAAAAAGCAGGTTTGTAAATCAGTTTGTTGGATCCCCCCTGGAATTCAGGATGTGGGGGATGATGTTTATGAGATTGATAGTGACAGAAAGGAAAGGGTCTCCTATCCTGGTTTCCTGCAAATTCCCTCTGTCTAAGGTTTCTACCCAGCTCTCCAAGTTTGGAGAGCTGCTCTCAGTACGTGTTGCCTGGATTTATTCCTGTGTGCTGTCTCCATGTTCCAACTGCCTGGCCTTTGTCCCTGCAGGGTCGTGACTACTGTTCAGAGGAGGAGGAGGATGTCACATAGTGCCAGCTCTGCGCTCGCCCCAGGAGCACCTCCAGTGTAAATAGATCCAACCCAGCCTTCTGGATACAACCTTTGGGACGTCTGCTCGAGTGAACAGCACTCCATAACAGAAGAAGACCATTTCCACATTATATGCTCCATTCAGTTACAGTGTTTCCTAATGAACACATGAGGAATATTGCTAAGAACTCGTAAGGAACTGTTTTCGTTGCTGCTAGTTAAAACTTGTTGCAACTTCTCACTTTTTTCTGTGTCCAGATATGCAGCAAATCCTTAAAAGTTAATCCAAAAGACGTTGTTGATTTTATTGAGGCTTCTGGCCTGTTTTCTATCAGATGAGGTAGTGTTATACCAAGCTTCCATAAGTGAACATCCAAGCATCTAAGAAACACCCCTGAGCTGTGTGTCCGTCCGTGTGGGGCCGGAGTGCTTGTTAGTGCTGGTGATTCCAAGCTTTGGAGATGGGATGTTTTTGCCATGGCAGGCCTTGTTTCTCAGCTGACAAGAAGCTGAGAAACTATTATCCATTAAAAGCATGTTATCACTGAAATACTGGAAGTGATACAGGAGCAGGAACTTGTAATTTAAGAGGAAAAAAGGTTTCATTTAAAAGGTATCTTAATCAAGGACTAAGCTTGCAGTATTGGCTTTGCTGAGCACGAATGGGAGTGTGATCACAATCATTTTGAATCTCTTTTTTTCTAAGAAAATAAACATTTTACTGTTTTTATGTATTCTTGTCTTTTACCATTCCTACAACATGATGTTTTAAGAGTCTGAGGACAAGGAAGACCAAACCTCTCCTCTGCCTTGATGTGTCCCGTGGATCTGATCTCTTAAAGCAGCTCTGTGCCAACTGGGGGGATGTCTTGTGTGTCCTGTAGAGTTTATTTTTCCATATTAAATGGAGAGGATATTACCTTCTCAAAAGCAGATGTAATATTTTTAACAAATGCTGTCATGAGTTAAAAAAAAAAAAGGAAAAAATACAGCTTTTGTATTTATTATTTCAAAGAAGATTGTTACCTGTGCTGATATTTCTTCCAGCTTCGATGCCATAAGAGGACAGGGTTTGCACTGCATCCAGTGGAGAAGCTTTGTCAGTGTGGTTTGCTGTCATTGTGTTGATTTCTTTTGTGGGATGGGTGTGGACAGACTGAGGGTACATTAACAGCATCTCTTAGGATGTGGCTGACACTTGAGGGGGCACTCAGCCCAAATATTGGCCATTTTTCACTGGGCTTTCTGAAAATCAGCTCCCTCCAAAGGATCAAAGTCCTTCAAAGATCATATGTGACCTCTGCAAATATCTAAGTTATTGCTGAATTTCTTGACTGAAGAGGTTTCTGTGAATGATCACTCAGTCTGGCTGCACAGCAGAAGATTTCATTCCCCATCAGTACTGTGCTGTACCTGGAATATCTCCAGAAACCTCCCTCTCCCTCCTGCTGCCATCCCTGAACTGGATTTACCTTTGACTTCTGGGCAGGGGATGAGCAGTGAGGACAGACCTGGGGGTTGCTGGTATTCCTGAAGGGCTGGGTGGGAGCTGATCCAGCAGGAGCAGCTTTCCCAGCAGCAGCTGTGAGGCTCTTTCCTGAAGGCAGAAGGTATTTCTGAGCTCTGCAGGCTCCCCAGGCACCTGCCCCCCTCACTCTGAGCCCAGTGGTTGCAATATTCTGGGATCCAGACAACCCCAAGAGCTTCAACACCTTCCCTTATAAAAGCTCAGGGTATATTCAGCTCAGCTCTATGGCATATTCAGCTTTATCCTATTAATGGTCAAAATCCACCAGCCAGCTCTGATTTCCTGAAATCCTTGCTCATTTGAGCAGCTGCATTGGCCAGGCAGCCCCTCCCAAGTATCCTGACCTCCCTGGGGACAGTTTCTCTGCCTCCTGCCCTCACATTGCTGTTCCTGGGGCTGTGGCATCTCCCAGTGCTACAGAGCTATTGGCTCTTGTGATGAATTCTTCATGGTGATGTCTCTCTCCTCATGGATATGAGTTTTTCCATAATTTACACCAGCTCTTGAGCAGGTGACTACGCTTGGGAGAGTTGAGAGACTGCATTTCAATTATTTAAACCACTTTAATTAATAAAGAGTCCTGGGGCTTGGTCCCACAAACTCTTCTCTGCAAAGCACTTTGGGAAGTTTTCACAGTAGTGCAAGAGAGGTGGGGTTGGGTCTGTTCTTTTGAAACATTTCCTTGTCCAGGTGCTGAACATCCTGTGTGTAAATGTCCCCACACAAACACTGTGTTAGACACATCGTGGTCTTTCTTTCAGCCACCTCTTAGTTTTAATAGTGCTTTTATTTAATATCTTCCTTGCTGCTGCTGGCACTGGAGACCTGCACTTCTGTGGGCATTTTGTGAGAGAGGAAAAGCAATTCCCATCTTACCTGTGCTTGTATTCCAAGCAGCAGCAGGTGCTCCAGAGTTCTGGATGCATTACAGCCTCCCTGCTGGACCTGTAGATGGCAATATTCGAAGGCCTGGGTAGGCTGTCGTGCTGCTGGCTGGGAGGCACCAGGCTGGAACCTGCTGTAATTCTTCCACTTTTGCAAAATCCTGGCAGATTTTGTTAGAAGTCTAAATATATGTGGCAGCTGAAGGTCTGTAATAATATAAGCAGATTGCTCTGGCTGGAAATGCATCTCTCCTTGGAGCTCATTGCTTTGCTCTGCTAAAATACATTCAGCGCCTTGGAAAGGAGGAGGCTGGGGAGAGAAGGAAAACTTGCTCCTATCTAGTACACCGTGGTTGGCTGTAAATGGGATTTCAAGGTTCCTCTTGAGGTGCCAGGGAAGTGATTTGAGGCCTAAATGTCTCTTTACAAGGCTGATGCAGTATTTCCTGAGTGCCACATCATTTTCTGGGATCTTGGAGAAAATTGCAATCAACCTTCTTCCCTTGGAGTGCTTTCTCCTTTGTCCAGAGCCCTTTGAGTGGTGCTGCATTTCCTCCTTGGAGCCTGCCCCAAGCATTGGGAGGGGAACTGGGGAGCTGCTGCCTACCCCAGGCCCAGCCTTGGGCTGGGTTGTAGCTCTTGTTTAATGCCCTCCCAGCCCCTTCCATCCCCAATTACCCTTGATTTCCTCCCTTGCATTCAGTCAGAGGTTTGGTTCTTTTACATTAGCTCTCCCTGCCAGGATCCAGCAGAGCCATCTCTCTGTCCTCCCCTGCCACAAGCCCTTTGTGGCCAGGGATGGGCTGCACAGCTCCAGGCTGGTTCTCTGCACCTCTTCATGCCCTTGGAAACAGCAGGAGCTGCAGTGCTTTAACAGGAGATGAATTCTGCATCCCAGGAATGCCCTCATCCTGTCATCCCTGTGCACCCAGGTGGGCTCTGACCTCAGCAGCTGGATGGCTCCTGGTGCTGCCATGGGGAGGGATCAGCAGCATCCCAAGATGTTTTGCAGTGTGCTCCTTTCCACCCAGGCTGATGGCTGGCCCCAGAGTACAGCAGGTGTTGAAACTGTGGATGATGAGACAGGAGTGAAGGGGTCCATGAAGCACCAGGAGACGTGTTTGAACTCCAAGGACATTGCTGTCATCACACCGGGACCGCCCTGGAGATAAATATTCTCTTCTCAGCTATTTTGGTTTTACCAGGTCTGTAAAACAGTAATTTCCTGTCACTTCCATTGTGGAGTTAGCAATGACTCAACTCCATATCAGCCTGGCTGACACACCAAACCTTCAGGATAGGCGAGGCTGGGTGATGTGTCTCTCAAAGAGCAAATGTCATATGGGCTTTGCAAAAAAAGGGTGGTTTCCAGCTCCACCATGGTGGTGGGACACTGGCACAGGGGCACAGAGAAGCTGTGGCTGCCCCTGGATCCCTGCAAGTGTCCAAGGCCAGGCTGGATGGAGCTTGGAGCAACCTGGGCTAGTGGAAGGTGTCCCTGCCCATGGCAGGAGGGAGCCTTGTTCCAATTTGCCCATGGAACAAGATGATTTTTAAGGTCCCTTCCAGTCCAAACCCTTCTGGGATTCCATGACTAAAACCAGTGCCCTGGCTCAGGTCCTTTTTGGGGAGTCTGAGCAACATCCCTGTGCTAAAGAAGCTTTTACCTGTCTGGGGCAGTCCCAACCCAGGGGGAAGTAACAGCACTTGCACTCTGGAAAATCAAAAGCTTTGGTCTCAGCCAAGGTCACTGTGTAGTACTGGCAATTTTTAGGGTGTCCACTGAGAAAGCACAGATTTATGGCCCTTCTATCAATGTGGCTTTATGGAAGGTGCTTTTTGGAGAACTGAACACTGCAAGACCCTGCTTGGGTCCTGGTACTGCTGGGCAATGCTCCCTTTTCAGGCTGATATCTCTCTGTTTAATTTAATTCTGTAGGTGTTCAGGGAAGAGACAAGAAATGCAGGGATGGCTTTGGAAGGGCACCTCATTTGCTTTGTTGCTGGGGAGATCAGACACCCAAGAAGTTGGGTAAGCACTGAGTGAAATTCCTGTTGTTGTTACTGTGCTGTTGTGGCAAAGGGAAAGAAGCCCCAGCTCAGGGTACTGCAAGATGGGAAAGCTGATAGAACTCAAATATGTTCATGTCTTTGCTTTATTAAAAAATCATATTACTTTTTTTTTCAATTTAGCTGCACACATCTACCCATGACATCCAGGGAAATGCTCACTTTGAGTTTGAAGATGGGAGAGTCACCATCATCATCCTCAGGATCATCATCTTCATCCCTAACACGTGTGGGACTGTGAACCTTCAGAAAAGCCAGCTCCAACACCAGCCTCATGGACACTCTTGGCAGCAAAAGGTGAAGCCTGTGATTATTCCCTCGTGAAATGACTCCCTTTATCCACCCTGCTGCTCTGCCATCCCGGCTGAAGCCTGGAACAACCATCCTTCATCCCTGCAGAGCGCCCCCTGCTAAAGCCTTCCAGGTGGGAGTTCATCAGGAAATTGATACATTGAATTCTTTTAGTACATTAAATTAAATAATGAGACAAGAAGTTCTCAGGAGCAGTTGCTGCCAGAAGCTCGAAAGCTCCGTGTGGGAACAGAGCATATTCCTGGGGTTTTGGCATTCTGCTTTTGTGTCTATTAATAATCCCCCGGAGTGAGTCATATGGAGCTGCATTTATTCACTGACTCGGAGAGAGCTGCTACCCAAAATAGCAGCTCTTTAATTTTTTATGATGCTGTAATGCCAGTGCAGTGAAGATTGACATCATTTGAGGGAGATGCTCCAGCCTGGCAGTCAGAGAAGCTGTGTCCAGCCCCACAGGGAACGTGGGGAGCCACGTGCTCCATTACATAAAAGCACTGGAGAGCCAGCACGGGGTGGAGGTGCCTTTTCTGTCCTCATCTGAGCATCTTTGGCCTGGATTTTTTCCCCTTTAAGCCTTTCTAGGCCTTCTTTGCTCATTTTCTTCAATCCTGAGGAGCCCTGGGCCAGAGGGTGATGAGGAAATGGCTTTTTCTGTGGAGGGGAGCTTCAAGCATGTCTGATACCATCAACCTGCCTGCCAGGAGGTCCATAGGGAAATCTTGAAATGCATCAAAAAATTCAGCACCACCAGCTCATCCTTTTTCTCACCCATGTGTCCCTTCCTGAACCCCCAAGTATCCCCTGAGCCAAGGCCTGTGCCCAAAATGCTTCCCAGCTCAGTGTTCCTGACTGATGGCAGCCCCAGGCAAAGGACAGAGAAATGCTGGGGTAGGGTTTGGGTTGGGTTTTTTAAGGATGAATTCTGGATTGCTTCTCATTCTCTGCCCTGCACTGCTGCCATCAGGTCTGTCCTGTAGTGGCAACCAGTGGGGCATTGAGACACCCTGGGGTGGTCCCACTGCTCCCCAAAACACCTTTGGGTACCAGTGAATACCACACAGGTTTTTTGGAACCATTTTGGCTAAAATTCCTCTGCAGGGGCCCAGCCCATCTCCCTGTGCTGTCCACCAAAGCATTAGGAAAGATGAATGTGCCCGTGCTGAGCATTAATAGCCTGGGTGAGCTGTCTCAGGTCAACAGTGCTCCATTCCAGCTGGAAAGGTTTATTAACATTACCTTTTCATGGGGCACTTGGGGAGCAAATGGAACTCCTGCCACAATTTGAGCCGGTGTGACTGATGGGATGAGCAGCAGCTGTGGCTGAATTCCAGTCAGAGCAGCTCCAGTCCTGTGGGTGAAGGGTGTCACACCTTTGGGTGACCTGCATGGAAAATGGAAATGGGACAATTGAGCATCAGGCCCTCAAGACAACCACTGGCACAAATTAATAAATAAAGCGAGGACTTGGTGCCACCATGCTCCCTTGTCCTTCAGGCACCCATCCATGCAAGGAGCATCCCAAGGGAGTGGGAGTGTCAGGAACCTGGTCAGACCCCAAAATAAACACCTCAATAGTCCTGATTTCTTGTTATAGAAGAAATGCAGGGAGGGGCACAGCTCACCCTGGCTGTCAATTGTTTTATTTTTGCCTTTGAAGCAACCATGTCCCTCTGCCTGCACAGGCAGCACCTCTGACAACCCCTGAACTGGGTGCAGGACACTTGCAGTGTCCCTTGTTCCTCGAAGGAGACAGAAAGGGCCTGTGCTCCAAAACACTCCAGCCCCTAAGTGCTGATGTTCCCAGAGCACAGGAAACAGGCTGAAGGAATTTAGCACTTCCTGAGCAAGCCTGGAAATGGTTTCTACTTCATATTATAAACACTGCCCAGCACTTGAACAAGGATTTTAATTTAGGGCTCCTGCATCTTAATTTTCTTAATCCTACCTTCCAGAGAGAAAAAATTTACAGGACTAGAGGTGGTGGAGGAGAGCTCCTAACAGAGGAAGGATGAGGGATTCACCCCTCCAAGACTCACCTCATCAGGCCCAAGTGAGACCTGTTTTTTTCATTCTAAATGAAACAGGTGCAGCAGTCAAAGTCAATTTTTGAGGGCCTGGATTCTGGATTTTAAAAATAAAACAATAACGCCCAAGTCATAGAGAAGAGAGGTTGAAATAGTCCAACTAGATCTGGTTGCTGAGAGCTTGTCCAGTTTCAGTTCTGGACTGGAAAGGTGGTGTTTTGGTTATTACAGTACCTCTGGGTTCAGCCAACTTCCCAGGAAAAATTCCAGGTTTCTTCAGGGTGGCAGCCACAAACCTGCTGCATCCCCCTGAGGCTGCCACTGAAGGATTGGTGTGACTGCCTTGCTGAAAATGACAGCCAACAGCAGTGCAGAAACGAGCATCAGTTCAGCACAGCTTGACCAGAATATTTACATTTTATTAAATCTTTACAATCAGCAGTTATAATCAAGTACACAGTTATGTACACGGATTATGTACATTTTAGCCCAGACTTTTACATCACAGTACATAGTTGCCCTTAGAAATATTGTGTACACTTATCACCAGAGAGTAAAACCCAACAATAGTGTTACAGCACCTGTTATTAGACATCTTCCATAAGAAAATATACGGCTGTAAATTGGTCTGGCTAAAAAAAAAAAACAAACCCAAAATCTTATAAAATCTGAACATACAATTTTCATTCACAGAATGGTTTGTTTTCTATGTTCTGACTGATGCCTGTTGCATAAGATGTCCTGTTTTTCACCTCTCAACTCACACTCATTGGGGCCTACTCAGGGACACTGGCAGGAGGAAGAGAACCAGAGCTGGGCTCATTTCAAACTTCATTAAGAAATAATAAATGTAAACAATTAAAAAGATTCCTCTAAGATCAAATGACAAAATAATTGACTGATCTGAATTACATGGCATGGAGTAAGTGCTAGTTGCAGCTGTGATTCCTGAATTTTTCAGTTTTCAATACCATACAAAGAAATGTACAATGCTATACAAAGGGTGATTCCTGATTAACGATCTAGGAGCAATATTCCATATGCAGGGAGCAGACTTCCAAACATTTGGGAAGAAACCTCTCTCCCCCTTTCCAAAAGGGTTTCTCTCTTTGATGAATACATTCTTTTTGCTTTTTAAAATGATAGTTACAGAAAACTGAATTCTTTCCAGAATGATATGAACAGGTAAACTAAAGCCTATGTCCTCATAAGGAAACACAAAGTGAAAATGACCTGAATAAAACTGTCCCCCCAATTTAATCCTCTTTCCCAAAAAGTCAACCTTGCCTGATTCAGTTCTGTAAACAAAGCTATGGCTCTCGTGATGGTTTCAAAGGTGAAGCAGAACTAAAGGAAACAAAAACCACTCCAAAAGGAAGGACACAACAGTTATTTGAGGTAGGCCACCACCATAATGCTGCCCCCTAAATCCATATGGAGTTCTGGGATCCCTGAAAGGTAATGCCTGCTGCTCTACTAACAGGTGGAGAAAGCAGTTACTAAAAATAAGCTGGTGATGGCAAGGAAAGTTAACCTTTTAATAAAATCTGGCATCTACACCTAAACCTGCAAGTAAAAAAAAGAAAACCTTTAGCTGCTATATTGAGACAGTAATGACCAGAGGCTCTAGGATATAAAAATAACTCTGTTTCCACTACAAGAGCTACCAAGATGATGATGTCCATGTCAAAAATCATGGGAACAAAGATGCTCCTTTTGTGGCACTGAGCACTGACAGATCAGCGGAATTCTCTGAGTGAAAACATTTGATCTGCACCTCATGGTTTGATCCTGCACTTGGCCATGTCCTGGTGCTCCCAGGGCTCCAAGGAACCAAGGACACTCACAAGGCTTCCATGGTCAAATGCTTTCTATGAACTCATGTAACAAAAACTCATCAATAAAACCATTCCCAGCTGAAAACCCCCAGCTGCCTCAAGTCCAAACCTCCAGACACTTGTGCAAAGGAATGAAATTCCATTTAAGAGCTAATTTCTTCCAAAGGACACTTACTCACTATTTCTCCTCAAATTCCCTCCTACCCTGGTGATTTAAAGTTCTGGATGATATTTAGGTGGACTGCCATGCTCTCAAAAGGTGCTTGTGCATTCTGAGACTTTTGAAAGCAAGTGTGGCTGAGTACATGGATCCAACATTGCCTAGGATTGTTCTGCTCACTGTACAGAGTATAAATACAGAGTTATGGCTGTGCTAATTAACAGTTGCATATTCAGCACGTGTAATTTCACCAGCTAAATCAAAGGTGCAGTCCAGAGTGGGGCTTCCTGTTTATTTACTCCACTACAATAATGAACATAAACCTGCATTTTTAGCCTGGTGCAGCATATAGGCAGTGTTCATTTAGTCTTTAATATAAAACCATATTTTGAACCACAATTCACTAAAAGCAGTTTATATAAATCAAGTTAATTAGTTTTTGGCAGTTTCTTTGGACACAGTCAAAATGCCTCTATGATGCTTAAACTTCCCCATTTTTACTTAAATATAATGGGGATAACAAATTCAGACTCCCACTTACCTGTAACAAACTCCAGAGCCTGGAATAACACACCTGGACTCTGAACTATCGACCCAACAGCCAGAATTGCTGCCCTTCCCCACTGGCCCTGGCCTCCCTGCCTGAAACACCACATACACAAGTTGTATATAAAAAGAACAATGGAATCAAGCTGTTGGAAGTCAAACTTGTAGGAAAAGGTTTTGTTACAGCCGATGGAGCTGTGTCCTTTCAGATTTTGGGGCAGATTGGAGTTTTTCCACCTGGGACTCAACACCTGCCTTGTCTGCTTCCCCTCAGCCTCCAGCAGGACCTTCCCACACCTTTTCCTGGACCTGCTCACACTCTGCCTTTGGTTTGTACAATTCCTCCAGCTGGAAGCAGAGCAGGAGGGGAACTCCCAGGTCCCCGTGTGGTTCCTCGTGGCAAGGGGTGCAGGGAGCCATGAGCAGCACTGTGATATGTCAGACAAAACCAGACTGCTTCCAGCTGTGCAAACACCTGGAAACACTTCCCCTGCTGCTGTAAGGAAGGCTTTCAGCTGGGGAGGGGTGGGTGCCCCGTCAAGAACCATTCCATGGTCTGTCAGCCCCCTGCAGAGCCCCAGGAGTGCCCTCGGAGCCTGGAAGGCACGAGTCAGGCTCGTCCCTCCCTGGGGAACAGCACCAGCCACGGGGCCACACAAATGCTTTGATTGCACGTTCCCATTTTTAAACAGGAAAAATTAAAACATACAAAGAGCCTGTGCTGGCATTCTGTGTTGTTTTCCAGGTGACACCTGGCTGCTCATCCCAATACTGAATATGTTTTCTTGGATATCAGGGCCTCACTTCTACCCAAAGAGGTCTCCACTTGTTTATTAACAAATAAGTTACTATTACAAGTCATAGCTCATCCTTTTCCATCATTTCAAATGCTTCTATATCTTCATTCCAGTCTGCTAATATGGATTCCATAGGCTGGACTTTACTATCCCAGTGAGCTTTAGCATTGGCCTCTGTCTGTGTGTTTTGTTCCTGAGGCTGGCTGTCCCCTGGTGTACAGGCTGGCTCCTCTGCGGGTCCAGGGACGTGGGGATCCACATCTGCCACGGAAACACTGGCACTGTCTGTGCTGGCAGGGGACAAAGGATCAGGGTCACCAACAGCAGAGCTTTCTCCTCCTCCTTCGGGCTCCTCACTGACTGCTCCAGCATCCTGAGATTCTGAAGGAGCTTCCTCAGAAGTTGGTTTGTGTGAATCGTTTTCAGATGATTTCTGGTCCATATTCTCGATTTCCAAGTCTTTGAAAGGGAAGGAAAAAAGGAAAAAAAAAGTTAAATACAAGAATGCAAAATTTTATTATGTATTCCAAAATCAAGGTCACTTCCCTTGGCCTTATTTCTTCAAGGAAGAGCAGACTTTCCAGTGATAGGAAAATATAATGGTACTGAGGGATATATTTTATACAGGAATAGGAGGGAAGCCTTTTAAACACATTTAACACAAGGTCAAACAAGATATTGAGGCTCATTTTGGTTCCTCAAACTTCAGGAGTGACTTACGGGTCAGTGCCAGTTACCCTCCTTCAGCCATAAGCAAATATCCAGTGCGTGCACTGAACTTTAATGCTGGATTTTGAAGCACTCCCAGATCCACCAGGATCCCATATCTGAGCACATGGGAGCTGGACAGAGTTTCCTAAGTTTACTGAACTGTGCATTTGAGAGAGCCAAAGCCAGAACCTCCCCACTCAAAGTAACACACGTCTCCCATATCCTGGCTTAGCTCCTGACAAGTGCCCAACTGAATCATGCAGATTTCTCTGGGTTTGATGTTCATGGCTATGAACAGGACACTGATACTCCAAGATTTTTAGGGAATTTAACTGCACATGCCACTGTTGACATGGGATACTTACTGCTATCAATAATGTAGTTTGGAATCATTTTACCTTTAAAGATTGTTGCTGGGATTCCAAACGGAAGCACGAGGAGGGGGAAGAAGCAGATATGGATTACAAACTCTCAAAGGCAGAGCTAACTTGTATTTAGCATTTTGTCACAGCACTTAGCAGTTATAAACAGGAGGGATTTGTAAGTTAGGAAGAAACAAGACAAGATTTTGGCATATCCCCTTTGCAAATAGGCTGATTTTCTAGAGATACTTGTTCTTACCTACTCTTCTTGGACACAGTAGTGCTACAAGGAAGGCTTACAAGAGCAAAATCTGGAATTTTCTGCTGCATTCAAACATTTTAACTGGGAATGTATTAGCTTGCAATTTTCTTGCATTATACAAGAACACCCATGAAACATCTGAGGTCAGCAGCCTTATTTCTCATGTTAACCACTTCTCCTTGGATAGGCAAAATAGTTTTAGCACTTGTCTCTCCTTCTGGATCCCAGGAATGTCACTGGGGATCTTGGTGAGGGAGAGATGTTCACAATGTAGGGCACTGGAAACATGCTGTTCCTGATGCTACTTCAAAGCAGCTGATGACAAAAAGGGTTCAAAAGGAAGCCAAAGGGCTGGATCTTCCCATAAGCCGAAGTGACATTAAAGAACAGCATTTCTGGATGCTACCTCGTGGGGGGAGTGCATATCAATGATATCTCTCAGACAATGGCTTGCTTAATAAAAAACTAATTCCAGTGTCAAACAGAAAACCACAGCACCTCTGGGCTGCAGTGCAAATCATTCCTGTCCATTTTCCACTGTGCCATGGCACAGATGGGAGCTGGGTTTACATAAATCACCTCTAACCTTACCTCTGTCTTTTGCTTTATCAGAAAGGAGCACCTCCACAGCCTCATACTCCCGGATGGCATCCAGGATGATGTTCCCTTCCTTGTTGAACAGGAAGAGCATGGGAATGGTGATGTCATCTGTGTTCTTGCCATCCCCAGCCATTTGGAAGAGAGGGGCTGTGTCACTGCTGCTGCCCTCGTTGTCATCTAGGCAGAGCACACCAGAGGAAGGGCAAACTTCCCATTAGATCAGCTGAAGTTGGAGCAGCCTCCCCTGCCCAGTCATTTCACAGCAAACCCCAACTGGTGTGTTTTCCTTCACTTTTCATTTCTATCCCAATTCTTCCTCAGCAGTTCAGTACTGACAGCACCCTGCAATCCTTAAAAATTGTTACTTTAATCTGCAAAAACAGTGACAACCCCCCATGCCAACTTGTGTCTGCACAGAACCACACAAACCCCAAACATCTCTTCATCCTCTGAGAGCACAACTGTTGTGCTTCTCAGCTTAAAGCTTGTCAGCTTTCCTGTATCTTCAAATCTGTAAAATTAGGTTATCTTTACACAAATTAAGAATTTTGAATTGTATTTACCAATGACAATGCCTCCTATTGCTCCAGCTTTCTGAATGTTTCGTGCCTTTTCAGCAAACATGCACTGGCCTCTCTGCATCAAAGCAATTTTCTCTTTCACTGCCTCAGGATTAGTGATCTCTGAGCATCCATTATATGGCTTAATGGTTGCAACAAATCCTCTTGTCTGTTTGGAAAAAAACAAAAATAAATAGAGAATTAGAGCACTATGGTCATGCCTGTGAAAGATTCCCAAGTATTTTTGTTCCTTCAGTCACTCTAATGCATTTAAGTGTTGTCTTGTGGCAGTGCAAATAATCTGTGCCCTGAAACTGGAGCTCTAGAAGCAAAGAATGACTGAATAAAAGAAATGTAATTCTCATAATCAGTGTGGTTTGTCTACACCTGGGAAGAGTTGTCTCTGGAAATCTTTCTTCTGTGAACTCCTCTTTGGGGCTGCAATGTGGGTTTTCCTACTGCTTCCCATAGGGACCCCTGCCTCTTCCATCTACACAGAGCCTTCTAGAAAAGCTTTTGTTAGAACAATTTGCTCTACCTCTAAAAAGCTTCTGCCAGCTCCTGGCTGACATGGGAGGGAAACTGCCCCTAAATCTCCATCTCCTTAGCTGTGCACTGCAGGCTGGATAAGCTTGCTTTGCAAGTCATGCTGTGTATGTGTTTTAAATCCTAAACCATGGCGGATGACTCAGGAGCAGAGCACAGACAGATAAGCCACTCATCCCCACGACTGTCACTGTGTCATTGTCACCACTGGGCCCTGTCTCTAACCACTGTAATTAACTGATCACCTGGAGGATCAGCTGGATGCCCTCAAACAACAGCAGTACTGTCAACTGAGGCTTGTGCAACAGGGAAAGGAACAGACACACCCACATCTCACATACCCCTGCTTTGTGTTTGGACAAGTCCATCCCAAACTGTGCTGGCCCAGCAGTCAAGACCACCCTGCCAAAGAAGGGATGGGAAACAATCTGGACAGCACGAGGAGGGAGCTGCTGCTCTTTCTGCTGCTGGCTGGAGAGTTCAATCATTTCCTGCATGAACCGTAAGCCATCCTCAGCATCTAGGGAACTTGCTGCCCTCTTGTCTGTTTGGCAATAATAAAATAAAAGAATCAATAAACAACTTTGTCTTAAATGTTTGAGGAACTTGAGGGAAAAGAAACTGAAGTTGTGTTTGCTTGGACCACTGCTACAAAGACTTTAAAACACAGGGTGGATGTTCACTTCCACTCATGCATCATTGCACAAAATGTTTAGCACCTGCACCACCCAGGAGACTGAACATGTACAAATATATACACCTCAAAAGGAGATGGCAGCATCTCACACTGAAAACAGTGTTTTCATCCACGGTGCTGTTGGCTACACCACTTCAACACGAGCAGCCTCTACCTAATTTAGTGGAAGACTAGTTAAAAAATATTAACAAGCATCAGCCTGGTAAATATAGCTACAATATCCAGCTCATGTGCCTCCTTCCACAGGGTGGCTGTCCCTCCTGAAGCTCCAGGTGTCAAATATCATTGCTAGGAGGACTTTGCTGAGGGCTCTAAAAAATAAGATCCTGCCAGGTCATCTTACTTGCACTGCGTGCTGCACTAATTGCACTCGTCCATCTTTCAGGTGGATCAAACTGACTCCCATCTTCTTCAGGATCTCCAAGTGCTCAGGATTACTGGCCATGAAATCTCTGGCTCTCAGTGGTGGTTTTGGTCCACTTCCCAAGCTCTCTTCTCTGCCAAAAGACATCAGAGATCAAAGTTTTAAAAATCAGATTATCCTTGAAACGGAGCTCTAGTGTTATCCCTGCCATCAGAAAATTGGAATTTGTGGTACACTGAGTGCAAGCTTCAGTGGAATGCAACTTCTCTATCAAGTTATTTTTTAAAAGGTGTCTATATTATCAATAATTTTATAGTGCAAACCCTCCCCCCGAGTACTGATAACAAAACTCTCTTATTTGTAAATGGTCTGCACTACTGCAACACTGACCAAACCCAGTTTGCCCCATACAGCTGCAACTCAGTTTTATTCATGAAATACAAATATAGAAGAGGTGCTCAGGAGGACAAACTTTGTCAGCCTTAACACTGCCCTAAATTCCTCAAAAGAGGTGCAGCATAGTTTCCTTACTACAAAGAAGACTTTCAGAATTGCTCAGGAGACTGCAGAAATTTTACAAATCAGAAAGACACACTTCCTGCAATACTCCAAGAGGGAGCTGCACTGTGGTATGCACCTTACTCAGCTCCTTTTGCTTTGAAACACTTGCTAATTCCAGCTGGAAAAAACCCAAGTCTTGCTGAGGATGCCAGAGAAATCCAAAGTGATTTTTCCTGTGACCAGGAATGATCCCTTTGGCCCATCCCACAAGGACTGCCAGGTCCAGCACACCTCATGCTTCTCCCTTCCCTGCAGAGCAGACCCTGTTCCACTCAGCCCCGTGCTAAGAAAAAGGGAGGCAACATCCATCTTACGCTCTGGAGATGCCCCGGGGACAGCTCTTATCCACCACGTTCTTCAGAGGCTCCCGGATGCTCTGGGCAAACATGGGGTCATTTGGGAAGAGGATCTGGGTGTTGGGACAGGTCCAGTCGAAGTTGCTGTCATCCAGCTCTGTGTACTCTGTGCTCTAAAATAAAAGATACAGAGTGAAAAAATGCAGGTTGTATTGTTACATAAAGAACATCAACAGATAAGCCTAACTGAAGTGATCTGTGCTCTGAGGACATGAGGCAGCTGAGTGCAATAGGGGGGAGCCACAGCACTGCAACCCCCTGGACAGACACCTATTCTAATTTGTAATTTCCTAAATTTATATGCCGTTTCTAAATTTTTTTATTTTTTTTTTTCCGAAAGAGCTAATCCTCTGCTGGCAGACAGTGCTTCTCAAGCCTGCTGATGACAAAGCCAGTGCCCTGCCCTGTATTTTATGTGCTGGACAAGTAAAAGCAGTAGTTCTGGTTTCACCTGATACTGGCTTTACAGCAAGTGACCAGCTGCAGGCTTTAGGTCATTCTCACTAAAAATGGCACATCTTTTCATGTGAACAGAAGATTCTCCTCCTCAGGAGCCACACAGACTGCAAGTCTGCAGGAGCAAGGATGAATCTCTATATAATTCAAACAATTTCTATTTCCAGGAAGGATGGCAGAGTGAACATCTGCACAAATTGCTGGTTTGTAACATGTGAAACCATGTGGAACACGTCTCGTGGTTTGGAGCCACATTTAGCAGGTCCTTAGCTTAAGCAAATAACTGGTTATAGATAACTACCAAGCTCATTTTATAACCCATAAAAATTAATGTAGTATTTATCTACCTGAAAAGACTCACCCCTCCTGTTTGCAACATATTGGCCAATGAAAAATCAAGTATTTAAAGGCTCCCTAAAACCCAAAACCTAAAAGGCTCATATTAAGACATGACCTTTCTTGTTTATGAGAGCAAATACAAACAGGATGTTGGGCTGATAGTACCAAGTATGTCTCACAGTTTGTTTTAATAGCACTGTATTTATGTTAAAAATCATTTACACATTCCATCTGTTCAGATAAAATTCCATAAAAGAGGAACACCTGATGTCACAGCCTTTCAGCCACCTGACACCATTTTCAATGGGTTTTTCTTACTTGGATTATGCCCATTTGCAGCTTCGACTCAAAGAGCTTAAAAAAAATGTATCAGAGCAATTTATTCTACCCTGTCTACTGGTCTTTAATTAACATTTGCAGTTCTCAAGAGAACCAACCAAGTTAGGCCAGCATTTAACACAGCACCAACTGTGGGAACCTTGCCTGTATCAAAGGTATTAAATTCCTGTACTTGGAACAAAAGTTACATAAAATATTCCTTCAGACCCTTCAGAAAACTTCTTGCTTAGTTCAGAAAACACCCTCTGTTTCCAAAACTCAAAGAGCAAAGGTAATTTCTCAGGGAAAGAGCACTTCAGAGAGGGTGTGGGATTTCTACCCTGAAGGAACATTTAACACCAAATCCATGACCCATAAAAACATAACCAGTGTTCGACATTAAGATCAAACAACTAAAAATTTGTCACTGCTTAATGCTAAAGTCCATCAGACAGGGTGATTTTTCCAGGATACATGGCTTGACACACAACATAAGATGTTTCCTCTCATCCAGGCATTATTGTAAAACTCTTAGAAAAGGTTAAAAATAGAGGCACAAATAAGGGAATTTGAGTCCTTGATGTCTCTGACACCATTTTCTCTTTATCTTCTTCCTTTTTCTTACTGCCTTACAAATTATGTCACCTTATGACCACAAAATCAAAAATGTGAGGGTTGATGATGCTTCATGGCACAGCTGTATTACTCCAGGTTATTTGCAAGGTTAAGTAATTTATAAAGCCACAACTGTTTTCTTACTTAAGCAATAGGTGCCTACTGCATAGACTAAAGTACTTAAACATCCCAAATCTGTCTGCAGCTGTATCTTGTCAAATTAACTCCCCAGGTGACTCAAAAAAACCTCTCAAATTTTGTTCATGTGTTAAAACAAACAAGAAAAACTTAGGCTTTAGAAAAAATTTAAAAAAATAAAGATAGGGACAAAAACATCCTACTATGTTATCTTCCAATTTATACAGAAGTGGGGATTTTCTTTTTAAATCTTACTAATAATTCCTTTATCTCAAGGTTCAGCAATGCAATATCCAGTCATTATTCCTACTCTTGTGACTGTTAATATGATGAAATAGTGCCTATTAAACAACATGTTCCAACTGGTGCACTTCCTCAAACTATCTATGATCCTTCTGATTTTATTTCCATTTCCCCTCAAAAGAAGGAAGTGTATCACAGAAACTGATTTGGAATGGAGCCATTACATACTGCATTTTTTTTTGAGATGGTTTGGTTTGTAGTGGAGAGCCAGAGTGGCAACAGATGAGCTTCTGTAGTGAAGATATAATCTTCAATGTCAAAAATCATGTCCTCCTTATCAGCAAACAGCAGGTACAGATATTTAAACATCTCAGCCAAGAAGAATGAGTCCATCCTGTGGAGAAAAAGGGGATGTCCTTTAAGGAGATCTCCTCATTTCTAGAACAACAGTAAAATAAATATTCCTAGTGCTCCATCTCTGACGACTTCATGACTATTACTGCTGGACATAATTCCATTAGCATTCCTTCCACTTGGGAGAAGAGGTATTTGGAGGGAAATGATTCAGCACATTCAGTACTAAAGAGCTTTATAGAAAAAACAAATAAACCTCCTGACAAACTTACAGATTTGAGGTATATTTAGTTTGAATGCAATGCATCTACTGCTCTCAGACTAGTGAAAGGTTATTAAAC
Source organism: Hylia prasina (assembly GCA_013397195.1). Classification (NCBI taxonomy): domain Eukaryota; kingdom Metazoa; phylum Chordata; class Aves; order Passeriformes; family Sylviidae; genus Hylia; species Hylia prasina. Next base: position 467,616 of record VYXD01011337.1, on the reverse strand, counting down.
TAAAAATATTCTTATAGAGCACCCTATAACCCTACTGAAACAGTTCAGATCATTTCAATCTGCATCTACAGTTCAGTACAATTACCAACAGGTAATTTCAGACTTAGTTATCAGACTGAAGACCGAAACTCCTCAAATATCAATTAATTCAATTATACAGGGCAATGTGATTTCTTTTCTGTATTTTTGTATTAAAAAATAATTGTGCAAACTTCACCTGTCTTCGTGGCTTCCTGTACGGACATCCTTCATTGCAGCAAACCCACAGGGAACTCTGGCATATTTGTTCAAGTTTTCAATGAGGGTTTTTCCTACTTCTAGGTAGTAAGGGTCTCCTGTAGCCTATGAAATAAAACAAACAAAAAAATTTATAACCATTACATCTTGTTTATGTCCTAAATTGGATCTAATTCAGGCTCCACTGGATACTACTCAATTCTGTCTTGAAATAAAACAGCAACAGAATTCTAGGTGCAAGCAGAAGTGCCCAAAGGTCAGAGGAATGAATGTGGCTGTACCTTATACAAGAAGTAGGTGCTTTCAGCAAATTCAGGCCTCAGAGGATGCTGAGCCCAGTGAACTCTGAAGTCTGTTGTGAATGCCTGAGGATGAAAAAGAACAGACAAAAAAAATAAATGCAGGAATGCAAACCACACAGAGGTTTATTTGAATTCTATGTTAACTCTTATGTTAACTATGTTAATTTTTATAACTATGTGTAACCAGCCTAGCTTTGATAAATACCATTTTTGCAAACATACCTACCACCTGACACCTCCAGTGCAGTCAAGTGTCACTGCACATGGACAGATGGTTAAGCAGTTGTTTCTAAATTAATACCACAGGCCAGAAGTCAGATATCTAAAAATTTCCTAGTCTACCTAGTCACTCTTAATGTGCACTGGGAAAAACCACTTCTGTCATATATTCACTGCTATTTCATACTAAGGTTTAAACAAAGTCTTTGCTTAGGGGATGGTCTGTTGGCTTAAATACAGCTACCTGACCTTTTAAAGTTTCCCCTTCTTAAGTACAAAAAAACTGAGGTAAGAACCAGTTTACACAATCAAAAATTCACATTTTTGATTTACAAAATCAAAGAACTACTACTTTACCTCTGGAAGGAAGTTATGCTTTTTTATAACCTGATACAGCATCTCATGTGTTTCAATAGCAGGTCTAATATCACCCTTCAACACCTAAAATTAAAAATAAAGTAACACTAATTCAGCAAACATAGGAATAATACTCAAGGTTAAAAACACAATGAGTTCATGTAAAGCTACAGAGCACCCACTACGTACTGTAATTATTAATCCCTATCAGTGTAAGGCACAGATATTCCTTAGGAGTTTAAGCAAAGTCAGTGAACTCCTTAAAATTATTGCCTATGTAGAACAAGGATCTCTGACATTTACAGAGAACTGGGGTGAAAATGTGATTTAACTTAAACACGTCAATGGCACACAAACTACAAAATCAGTTACTAGTAAAAAGGCAGCTTAATTGGAGTATTTTCATGACATGAGTTTTCATGAGTATGATATTTTCATGAGTATTTTTCATGAAGGAAACAAATTACATGAACATACTTCTCCTGGTACTCAACACAAGCCAGAAAAGCACATTAACTTGCATCATAGCATTGAAATGACTGGAAGACTAAATACAGAAATTATAAAATCCCAGAACAGTTTAGGTTGGAAGGAACCTTCATCCAGTGCCACTCCTGCCATGGGCAGGGACACCTTCCACTGTCCCAGGTTGCTCCAGGCCCTGATCAGCCTGGCCTGGACACTTCCAGGGAAGTTCTCTCACTATTTCTGAAAATCAGATTACTAAGCTTGACTTGAAAATCATATATCCAACCCAGTTAATAATTTCCTTGTTATTAAAACCATCTCTACATGGGTTTTACACCTTACCTGCAATCCAGGGAAGAAAGCAAGCAGAGAATCCATCCAGGTCCGAGCATTTAGCATTGGTTTATGAATGTGAACATCAAGGAGAAGAGGTGGCTGGCTGATGTATCTCATTATGGCATCATAGTGCTGCCAAACATCAGGAAAAGCAGTTGTTTTGTGTATCAATTCATTCCCCAAAAGAGAGATGGATCACTTGACTGGCATAGTATTTGAATGGAAAAGCCAGTACTACATCCCCAACCGTTACTACATTTGGCAGTGCCACTAATCTCTAGTTTTGCAAACTAAAACCAAGTGTAGTAAATACTAAAAAGCTCCACAGTATTACACTTGCAAAACTTACCACATTTCCAAGGAATACACATACACAAAAGTATATTCAGCAGCCATGTGATAAACCAGGAACTATCACAGTTAAGGCACATTTGTTTTGGATGAATTTTAAAGCCCATTCTAAAGAAAGCTGAAATTTCTTTCCCTGAACAACAGAATTCCAAGGCATATGGATCTCAGGAGGAAAAGGAGGTTAAAAAACCCAAACAAAGCAGCTGAACCAGATGGCTCAGAAGAACTTTTAAACCTACTAGGTTACTTGCCACATTGCTGATTTCCAGTCCTAAACTTTGTTTTCAGAAGGTGCAATGCTGAGCACATGAGCCAAACTGACAGGAAACACTTAACAGATGTAGCTCAAGGAAAATCTAACACTGGGGGCTGCCCCTTAGGACCACAAAATCATCATTACACCTGAAGTGCTACAACAGGCCTTTAACTATGGAATTATTCCACTTCTAATAAAAAGATCATGCTATATGATATAAAATCATTTTATGATCTTAGATGCTTTTAATGGATATTGCTATTTTCAAAAGAAATAATGCTTTAATGAAAGAATTATGATGCTGACCAAGTTGCTCAGTAATTTATGAATTAAAAAAAATCTAATTGTGGTTTTCAGCTTGTATACTTAACATATCCTGGGCCTGAGGATCTGCAGGGCAAAGCAAGATCAACACTTTGATATTTTTGTTGCTCCAGCACAGAATGAAACTGTACAATGGGTTGGAAGAAAAGGCCCTTACGTTCTATAACAAAGATTTGCAGTATTGTACTCTCCCACATGATCTGGAAATACAGCTTCTCCCATACTGGGAACATGGATAAAGGCCTAGAAAGTTCTGATTTTTACTGGATGGGGTTAAAATAACTGCTCAGGTGACAGCTAACCTCCCAAGATTAGCAAAAACTCTCAGTAAAAAGAGCTGGCACTAAACCCAGAAGTCACAGAAATTCTGCTAAAGATCCCTTCTCAGTCTAACAGCTGACAACACAATTACTCTGAAATTTGTATTGCAGAAGGCACAAACCTGAGAAAGGTGTTAACTTACCGTGTTAAATCTTTCCAGGAAACTGTCATCTCCCAGCAAGACATAGGCTTTTAATAAATATTCATAGTATGAATCTATTCCTGCTCCAACTCCACTATCTAGGAACAGGAGAAAATAAAAAGGTGGGTTTACTGTAAGTAGTGACATGGGTATTTTCCACATTTTCCCACTTTGATTTTGAAGGAAAAGCCTCCTTTCACTGGAATTATGGCACAGATGGAAGCAGAGACACAGTACTGTGTGTGTCTATGCCAAAGGCTTTGCACTACCTGTGCACATAACAACATGGACAGCCATGCACTGGAGACACTTATTTCACAGGACATCACTTCTCCCATCCTATTTATATTTTTTCCTACGTATTTACAGCAGACTCTCTGCAAATTCATCCCAAGGCATTTCCCTCTCGGTGTTAAAGAGGATCAGAGACCACTTTGCCACGAATAAAACCAGTTTCTCCACCAGAGAGGGCTCTGCTCTCTCGGAGCAGAGCCAGGCCTTGGGGCAGCAGGTTTCTCCACTGCCTATGCCATTACTATCTCCCAGGAGTGCAGGTAAGCATGCTGGGGGGGTGTGGGATCCCCTCTCTCCCTGCCTGTGGGTCAGGCCCCACCTTTGCGGACCCAGTCTCCAGTGTGGATGTTAATGGTGACCCCCACCAAGTTGCTGCTGCGCTGCCTCTTCTCCCAGATAAAATCCAGCGCCTTCCGGGCTTATTCCTGCAACAACAACAACAACAGGGAATCAGGGAAACACAGACACCAAACCCTGGGATTCTTTTGGCTATTTCAATTAAGGTGCTAGGAAAGGAATAGAATGCTTCATGTCTAACAATTTCAGAACTCCTTTAATCTTCAGAATATTTATCTTGTTTATTTCTGTATTACTCTAACTACTTTCAACCATAATTATTTCCTGGGATTTAAAAAATTATTTTAAAAAATCAAACCTTAGAAGAAAGCCCACAAACACTACAAATATCAACATATACAAATGTTTTTGTGCAGCACAGACATCCATTTCATGAATTGTTTTTCCAAGATTATAAAATGCAAACAGAATGCCAAAGACCTAAGGCAAAAAATAAAGTACCATGGAAAGCAAACCTCAAATATGGACGTTCCTGTGAATCTACTTAAAGCTGCAAACTCAAGGATCAAGGTACCAGCACAAGCTGTACAGGTATCAGTTTCTGTTCCTGTTCGTGCTTCTGGATGTCTTACTCCAAATTTTAAGTTAACCTAGAGAAAAACAGAGATTAACATATTTATTTTTGCTACCTGAAAGAATTTACACTCCTATGATTGTATAGCAAGTATATAATCTATGCTCTTTCTAAAGACAAGAAAAACCAGATCCCTTGGTTTTGCTCTGTCAATTTAGACATGCACAGAGACCTATCCACAAATACTCTAAATCTCAACCCTCCCAAACAAGAACCTGTTGCTTGGTTCACTAGACATTTGAATAAGAGAATACACTTTAAAAATCTAATCTGAGCAATTTTTTTAGCAACAAATCAGGCAGAACATCCCAAGTGTTCCTGGAAGTTTAGTTTTGTAAATATCCCACTACTCCTGGCTCCTGAGAGTACCTGCAATTTATCAGCTTTCAATTTTCTATCTACCTAATAAATTCAGAAATGATTTTGGAAACAGATATAAAATCAAAACAACACAAGTCTTGATTACAGCTGTAATCCTGTATTACAGAAACAGAACTTACTCTTGGATAAGGGAGACCACTAGTGGTGTTAAAAGCGGGTAAAAGCTTGTAGCCCAGTTCCTTTGCCATGTGCAGGAGTTCACCGTTGTACCACTGCATATATTCACCTTTTTCTTTCAGCATAATTGCCACTGAGTGCCCACCTAGGAGACCTCTAAACACAAGAGAAATTATCCACATCTCAAAAGGTATGTTCATCTGATCAGCAAGGACAACTCTCCACAATTTAAATGACATGTAAATAACTGTGGCCCTAGTTTTGAGACTGCTGATGCAATTCCCATTATAATCAAGGTTAGCTACCAGTATTTTGAAGCATTTCTTCTTGTTTACCATTGGAATCATTGATTCATCAATATTAGACAAGAATAGCAACCAAGACCTCTAAAATGGCATATAATAACTTAAAATTCCACGCTCTGATCCTGCATTGAGCCCCAGAGGTCCCTTCCAAGCTGAAATAATCTATGATCCCAAGTATCAAAATCTGCTAAATCAAGTATTGAACACAGCCATTTGCAAGCCTGTTTCTCTTAAGCAAACCCACTGCTCCCTCAGCATGCACATGGGGTCCTTAATCAGCAAAGCTGATTTTTAATCACTGCAGCAGTGAGATGGGGGCAGCTTGATGCAGCACCACTGCAGCAAGTCCTGCCTTGCCTTTTTAAGCCACTCTCAGGTGAACTGACAAAGGCACAACTGTTTAAAATAGGTAGAACAGCACAGAAAGGTGCCTTAAAGACACTGACTAAAACCCACATTTTTAGAAGCTTTGGAAACAAAAGTTACTCACCCAAGGACTCTTATGTTGGTTTCAAAGACAGATACAACTATGTCATTATCTAAATTTACATCCTTTATTACTTTTTTTACAGCCTCTTCAAACTCTTTGGTTTTATTTAACACCTGGAATACAACAGTGAGCAGGTGTTCAGTTCCAGTATAGCTAATGCAGTCACAGTGTATTTGCATACAGGATATTTCAGTGCCCACAAAGTTACCCAAGAAATACGTACATACAATTAAAACCAGAAATGCATCAGTGGTTATTAAGAGGTGCCCACCACTAACTGAGCCTCTTGCTTTAGACTATAATGGAAAGCAAACTCTTATGTGCTTAGAGCAAAAAAAAAAAGCAATATAAAAAAGTACCAATTAAATGTGAAAGAACTGCTGTAGTTTTTATTACAACCAACTCCAAACTCCATCCCCACAGCACTTCAAAGCTCCCACAAGCCAAAGTCACTTCAAACAGAGGCAGAGTCATGAAAAAGAAATCTAAAAATAAGTCTGAGCATCAGAAGACAATCTCTTTGTTTTATCAAAGCTTATCAACAGATTAAACTTACCACAAGAGTGTCCAAGGTATCAATTAAGGTCAGTGAAAACCTATGAAGGAAAATTTAAAACAGATTTACTATAGACCTGTATGTGTAGGAATTAAGTGATTTTTAATAGTAACTGTTACCAGGGAAGAAACTCAATTCTCACAGACCACCAGCTGCAAAAAATTAGTTCTACTCAACACTACATTTTGATATTTAATATCAAAACCTTTTCTAAGTTTCTCCCCTTTTCTAGTGACCAGAATAGGAGCTGACAAAGAAGCTATGATTACAGATACATTTATTTACTGCAAATTTTTGGTAAGCAAATTTTTATTTCTTGTCTCCAATCAAATCTATTAAGAAACCCAGCATTAAAGTTTAAGTCTTTTTCCAGCCTGTGTTTCACTTGTTTTTTCAAAAAAAGGAAAAATGTTGAAATCAAAAGCCATTCCAAGCTAAATTTCTCCTACCAGAAACTGTTCCAACACTATCAAGTGGTAGGCTTAAAATAAAGAACTACTTTATTTACTCTAAAATAAAGAACTATTTTAGCAGTGTCCCAGGCCAGGTTGGACAGGGCTTGGAGCACCCTGGGATAGTGGAAGGTGTCCCTGGCCATGGCAGGGGGTGGCACTGGATGGGCTTTAAGGTCCCTTCCAAGCCAAACCAGGTTGGGATTCTGTGATTATTCCATGAAAAGAGAGCATCAAGTCAGCTCCACACTGTCTGAAACAGGACATCCTCACAAGGATCAGAGGTTTTCTCCAGGGTTGTTCTAGTGAATCCCAAGCTGAGGGGACCTTTCCCCATCCCAGGAATTATAATTGTATCTTAAATATGTCTGACTCCAACAACTGCTCCTATGCTAAGACACACCCACAACACAGAACAGAATTTCCAGAACATGATGGTGGTAAAACTGAACACTTTGGAACAGTTAAAATTGCCTGGTGAGGAGCAGGCACCAAGGATTTCAGTAAGTGCCCAATGTTTGAAGCCTTGTAGGCAACGTGTGACAAACAAAATTCTAATTAAATGTTCCTATATTATAATTCTCTTTAATTTGTAAAGACATAAGGGGCATTCTGTGAGTGCTGTTTTACAGGAGACAGAGATTAACTAATGACTATGCACAACTGCCTGACAAATCCACAACTTTATCTGCACAAAAGGTGGGAAATGATGCATTTCACATCTATGTGGAAGGCTCCTAAGCTCCCCAGGGAAACAGAACTGACCCAGCTGCCTCACCCTGTCATTTTGTGATTGCAAAGACTGGCAGAGAACACAACTGATGAGGCAGCTGGCAAGAAAAAGGATGAGATAAGAATTCTGCTACATAATGATGTAAGTAAGTCTAAGGTACAGAACAAAGCCTGTATAAAGAAAAAACAATAAATACATACAATAATGTAATGCATAAGGGACTAAAAGTATTTTTACACAAATGCTAGTGTGTTACTTTTTAAAAAGGTCATTAAAAAGAATTCATGACCAGAATTAAACATACATTTTCCTGACACTTTTCATCTGCTGTATCTTTGGATACCTCCAAGGCAGCAGGATTATATGGAACCCTCTAACCTAAAGAACATTTGTACATAACAAAACATAGCCAAAACAACACGCTCAATATCCTAGAGACAATGAGAAGCAGTATTTAAGAGAAGGATTTCAGCTTTGATTAACACTATTGTGCTTAGACATTAAATAGTGATATTTTTAAAAAATCAGCTATTTGTCATTAAAGAACTTGATCTATAAACTGCACATATTCAAAGGTATCAATTACAAACACATTTAGAGTAGGTCAACTTTGCCTTTGATTATTCCATTTAACATGGAAAAACACAGTCCTTAAATCTACATTTTGCTAGCCAAAGGATCAGTATTTTGTACTATCAGCTCCCTTAAAAGAAAGAACAGAAAATATTTCCATGTCTGAAATAATGTTTTATACTTCAGCAAAGGCCTCAGGCTATCATACACATGATAATCATTTGACTGCTTGTTTTCAGAAATCTTTCTACTTAAAAAAGCACTTTAAATATCACTTATTAGGCCAGCATCATGGATAAGAGTTTCTTGTTCTGTTCAGCTGATCATTAACCCTTACAACCTCCACTACTAATACATGTCAGCCCACCTTTGGAAGGTTTTCCTATGGAAAATATTTGGAGAATGGTTAAAAAAATTATCTTTGGATCTCATTCACTGGTCAAATCTCTTCTTCTAATTAAGGTACAATGTCACATCAGTTAACTTCATAATAATAAAAAATACTTCTTACAAGTGTAAGATTCTGGCCATACCAACTGAACAAACAAATTTTATGGGCTGCCAATTGTACTTCTATTCCTGGATGTTTACATGACCATTTCAGACACTAACTTTCCCAAGGCATCATCCACATCCCCTCGACTTGGCTCCTGACCCCGCACTCGTCCACGACAAGTTAAAGGCATGAGTTCATCAGCTGGATACGCATGCTCCTGTTGGGAACAAAACAGGGGAATCAGTTACAGAGCTCACAGCCACTCCTGGGAGCACGTCAAAGGAATCCTCATCATGCTGCCCTTCAGAAAAACTGCAGGGCCATCACAGAGCCTTGCAGGTGGGAAGGGACCTCTGGAGTTCAGCTCGTGCAAGCCCTCTGCTCGAGCAGGGCCTCCCAGAGCCAGCTGCCCAGTTCCACATCCAGACAACTCCTGAGCATCTCCAAGGAGGGAGACTGTGGCCTCTCTGGGCACCCTGTGCCACTACCTGATCAACTCCACACTGGAAAAGCGTTTCCTCATGCTCAGAGGGAACCTCCCGTGGGTCAGTTTGTGCCCATTTCCTCTGAGCACTGCTGAGAAGAGCCTGGCTCTGTCTTCTTGACAGCCTCCCTTGCTAAATTCCCTGGAGCTTTCCCTTCTCCAGGCTGAACAGCCCCAATTCCCTCAGCCTTTCTTTACAGGAAAGATGCTCCAACCTCTCCATCACCTTCATGGCCCTTCACTGGCCTCTGCACAATGAACTCACCTGGCTGAGGGTGAATCAGTGACAGGTAAGAGAACTCAGAAATTCAAACGAAAAACAGGTGAGTTACTACACAAGACATAAAAGATAACATTCACCAAAAAATAAAACCCTAACAAGACTGAGCCTTGTACAAACATAACTGACACTAATATAACAAATACAACACTGACATCAATGATGATGAATCTTAAACATCTCTAACTCCAACAGACACAAAATTGTCTCCTTTAGAAACTCAACACAAGTGGTTTGGGATGGAGCTTTTCTCTTGATTTCAGCAGGAAGCTGGCTGCTGTACTGGGGTCTCCAGTTTGACTTTTAGTGGGGAACTAACACACGGCAGGATAAAAAACTTCAATTGCTGCACTGAAACTGCATTCAAAAAGTAAACACATTCAAAATCTTTCCAAGTATATGGTACAAAAATAATCTGTATTCAAGCATGAAATAAAAATAAAAAAGGAGCATTCCTCTATAAATAAACAGCTCTCACAGCAACTTCTTTTGAAACCGATGGTTTGCTTCCCTGTATACCACCCTCCTGAGTGTTTTGGTCTTTGCTCAACTCTTTGTTCTTCTCAAGTTTAACTACAAAAGGCAAAATCTAGATCATTAAATACAGCTCAGAAGTTTCTGAATATCTCTACAAAGTATTCAGAAAAAAACAGATTAAAGAAGTACACAACAAAAGCAATGTCAAAACTGAGATCTCTGGCTTAAATTTTGGATAAGTGATAAAAATCTGGAAAAATAAACTTTTAGTTTTAAAAATAAAGAACTAGAAGCATTTTGAAAAATAAAAGTTCACTTACTCTCTGCCTGCAGCAGAGAATAAGCAGCTATTGGATTGAGTTATTTCCCAACTTGTCACTGGCCTGAAGTGACTGACATTTTCACATGTTCTGACAGCCAAGAAGAAAAATATCTCCATTAATACAAATACTGTTGAAGGACTGAAAAAAAAAGCAGCTTTTTCTCAAAGCTTCTGTTAACAACTAAAAAAAGGAGAAAAAAAAAAGGCAAGGGAGTTTCCCCTTGCAATCAAACATGAATTTTCTGTCTTCTAATACACGTCTAAAATACGTATTAATAGAAACAGAAAATCAAAAGTTTTCAGCTGGCTGTTTCAAAAACACCTGCAAAAATACTTTATTCTCCTGCTGTCAGAATCAAGTCTGATACTCTAATCTTTTCTTTAACTTTAAACAAACAACTCACATTTCTCTGTTTGTTTAGTGTTTCAGCATACGTGGCAAATAAATATCCTTTTGGCTTCAAAGTTTCCAGGATAGCTGAAGTTTTTCCTCTCCTTCAAACAGAATTTTCTTGCTTCAGATGTGGCAAGACCCCTACCAGTTGCCAATTTATCACACAATGAACAGTTGAAGCACAGATCCTTGTAATACTCTATCCAATTTTGCCAAATACAGAAGTTTTCCATTGAGGAAACCCAAGCCAAGTGTTTTTCATGGAACCAGATTACAAAAATTATGACCAAAAAGCCTGATGCTGAACTGCTAAAGGTTTCAAAAGTACAGAGCTTAAGTTAAAAGGAGAAACTGTGCCCCTCTGAAAATCCTCTTGCTTGGCTTTCTGTCCACTCTACGGTCCTGTATCTCTCCCATGCTGTATAAAGTTTTAACTCCTGAGATTTTGAGCTTGAATTACATATTAAAGCTGAAACCACAACACAGAACCTGGGACATGTGGCAAGATGCTGCCAGGAGACAGCAGTATGTGCTGCAGGAACTGATGCAACTTGAGAGGGGTTTCTGCAACAGCCACAAAGAATGTGCAAGAATGTGCACATAAAGCCAGTAAGAATTAATCTTTTATATTTATCTTATCTACCCTTTCTCCTCAGAAGCGTATTACTGATAGAATATTTGAAAGTACTTATTACTTGAGGAGCTCCACTCCAAGCAACTATTTATTCTTAAGCTTTTCTAAACCGAGCCAGACCAGGGTGTGTGGGATGTCTCAGAGATCCAGAACAGGAGGACACCTGCACAGGAATCACAAGTCAGAGCACAAGAAACCACAGCCAGCATGGCCTGTGCTCATATGACAGTCACATCCTGGAATGCCTGGATATGGCACCAGATCCCCTTTCTCTTCTACAAACAGTTTGCAGGTGAGCACCCAAACTGCATCTGACATGGCTTAACCACTGAAGAGATATTAAATGGCATTTTTACCTACAAAATAAATGAGATCAATTTGTGCTCTCCAGAATCTGGTGCCTACAAGACAGCTCTCCTCGAGCTTCCTTTTCCTGGAATTTCAAACCAAACACTTCACTGTTGATAGCCTGACATGAGATAAACCAGTTTGGGAAAGCTCAGGCACGGATTAGGAGAGTTACCACGAGCAATTCTTAGTTACCACTCTAAAAGCCATCACAACCCTCCTGAAAGTAATATTTGTTAAGGTCTTTTTAAAGGCTTTACAGGTGCTGTTATTGATTTTAGCTCTGTTTTCACCCCTCCTTCCCAAACATTTCTATAGAATGTCATGTACTATAGGTTGCTTTCTCCCCCAAGTCAGCAACAACTCCTCTGAAAAACATCAAACAAGTATCTGACTTACCATATAATTGCTATATGCATGATCAAACATTTCAAGCACTTGATTTCTAAAAAAGAAAAAAAGAAAAAGCATTAGTGGTCTGTCTCCTAAGGGCCTTTAATACATCATCTTACATGTATCACACCTGAATGTCTGAATGTCAGGGACAGGTCCTCTACTAACTAACTCTACTCAAGTAAATTAAATACAGAATGATAATTTTTCTAGATTCAGCCACTCTTGTCCACTCCAGAAAGGAAAGACTCTTTCTTCACCTAACATGAAATTATTTGGGGATCTCTTGGCAAGCAAATACTACAGAAAACCCTTACATTTATTTCATATGTTTGAAAGGACAGAAATGCTTCTATACATAAAAACTCCCAAAAAAAGCACTGTTTTTTAAGACACAGCACTACTTCTGATCATTCCTAACTGTTTCACCAAGGAGCCCTGCAAGGAAAAAAGAATGCTAATTTTTACCATCAACATAATTCACAACCTCTGCTGATAAGACTGAACATAAAAGATCCAAGAACACCACAATTATATTGTAAATATCCAATTTAGTTCAATGACTTGGAAATTCAAGCAGTTTTAACTCATCAAGTGCATTAAGGCATCAAAGGAGCAGAGGATGGTGTTTGTCCCAGGTGCCTCTCAGGTTGCAGCAGGCAAAACCCCAGATAAACACACAAAGCTCCTGGGTGATGCAGCACACAGAAAATTGCTTAAAACTTACAGAAAAACACAAACCACGGCAGGACATGGCCTGCACATGCCTGGGGCATCAGATGGTATTTTAAGCGCAATGCAAAAATTTTAATACAAATTGGGGAATGAAATTTCAACTCCCTGTGTAGCCTCATGATGAAAACATATAGAAGACTGCATACACAAATTATCCTGGGAAACCAAGATGGAAAACCCCAGCAGCTGTAAACACTGGAGTTAAATATCAACTTATACCCGACAGCTGGACTTGGTGATCTTGAAGGCCTTTTCCAACCTTAACAACTCCGTGATTACCAACTGCAAGGGTATCCACACTGTTTCTCCAGCAGACTTTTTGCTTTATTGTTCTGTACAACTAACCACTGGCTGGGAAGAGGACGATGAAACTGCCCCAGTAACATACTAAGATAAAATATGCTTGATTGCAAGTTTGTTTAAAAATAAAAATCCACTCCACTCAGGAAAAGGTACTTCCACACACGTTGTCATATTTACCCTTCAACTAAAAACTACACTAAAAGAATCAGCCTCTTACATGTGTACATGCACGAGGGACCGAAGCAATTCAGGTCACATACAGGAACTAGGCAGAACACGCGTAAACATTTACCTTTTTTATGACTCCAGCACTCTCCTGTCTCCCAGAGGCACGGCCGTAATTAAACCGAGGGGGAATTTAGATTTACCTTTGATCACTTTCACCCCTAGCTCCACACAAGCCCTGGCTGAAACCTCCACGGGGAGCTCCAAGCCCTGGCGAGTTACAAGTTCACACGGCACATGGCTTGATCCCACACCGCAGGAGGGGCCGCGTGTCCCCAGGAGCCGGGTGACCTGGCCCAAAACACCCGCCAGGCTCCGGCACACGCAGCTCCGACACGGCTGGGCACCGATGCCACGCNGGGCGTAGCCAAGGAAACGGCCTCGCGCCGCCGCCGCTTCCGGCACCGCCCACCCGGCGCGCGCCGCCGGGCCAATGGGGGAGCGCGGCGCGGGGGTCACGTGCGCCGGCAGGGAACGCGTGCGAAAGGGTCGNATGAAATTTCAACTCCCTGTGTAGCCTCATGATGAAAACATATAGAAGACTGCATACACAAATTATCCTGGGAAACCAAGATGGAAAACCCCAGCAGCTGTAAACACTGGAGTTAAATATCAACTTATACCCGACAGCTGGACTTGGTGATCTTGAAGGCCTTTTCCAACCTTAACAACTCCGTGATTACCAACTGCAAGGGTATCCACACTGTTTCTCCAGCAGACTTTTTGCTTTATTGTTCTGTACAACTAACCACTGGCTGGGAAGAGGACGATGAAACTGCCCCAGTAACATACTAAGATAAAATATGCTTGATTGCAAGTTTGTTTAAAAATAAAAATCCACTCCACTCAGGAAAAGGTACTTCCACACACGTTGTCATATTTACCCTTCAACTAAAAACTACACTAAAAGAATCAGCCTCTTACATGTGTACATGCACGAGGGACCGAAGCAATTCAGGTCACATACAGGAACTAGGCAGAACACGCGTAAACATTTACCTTTTTTATGACTCCAGCACTCTCCTGTCTCACAGAGGCACGGCCGTAATTAAACCGAGGGGGAATTTAGATTTACCTTTGATCACTTTCACCCCTAGCTCCACACAAGCCCTGGCTGAAACCTCCACGGGGAGCTCCAAGCCCTGGCGAGTTACAAGTTCACACGGCACATGGCTTGATCCCACACCGCAGGAGGGGCCGCGTGTCCCCAGGAGCCGGGTGACCTGGCCCAAAACACCCGCCAGGCTCCGGCACACGCAGCTCCGACACGGCTGGGCACCGATGCCACGCGTCCCCTGGGGCGTTCGGGGGCAGAGGGGGGACAGGACGCGCCGTCCCGAAGCTCTGCACCCTCAGCCGCCCAGCCCACCCCAACCCCGGGGGCAGCGCAACCCCCTGCCCGGCACGGCGGGGCCCGGCCCGCCGCCCTTCCCTTCCTCCCTCCTGCCGTCCCCCGCTCACCCCAGCCGGCGCTTCTCCTCCCTGCTCATGGCCCCGGCGCCCGGGGCGGCCGCCAGCACGGAGGAGGCGGAGAGCAGGCCAAGGGCCAGGAGCTTCCAGGGCCTCCTCCAGCGGGGGCCCCGCTCCCCGGCGCGGCAGCCCGGAGCTCCGCTGAGGGCCATGGCGGCCGGCCGGGTGCCNCCCCAAGCGCGGAATGCGCCGGGAAATGGTGGAGTGGCTCGGCACGGAAGGGGCCGTACAGATCAACTCGTCATGGGCAGGGACCGGATTAGAGCAGCGTCCAGCCTGACCTCGCACAGGCCCCGGGATGGGGCAGCCACGGCTTCTCTGGGCACCCTGTGACAGGCCCTCACCACCCTCACGGCGAGGAGCTTCCTCCTAAAGACCCTCTAACACTCCGTTTGAAGCCATTTCCCCTCACGCTGCGCTCCGTGCTCCCGTAAAAACTCCCTGTCCGTATTGCCCGCAGGCTGCCCTCGGGCAAGGGAAGGAAACACCTCCGTCACTCCCAGCTGCCTGAGGGACATTTCTTTAACAAAATCCCCCAAACCATCACACACTCACAAAAGCAGCCTCCCAGCAATGGAAGGGAAGAGCGTCTTTATTTCCATGACAAGCGTTTGTACAAAGTTGCAAGCAAATACAATGTGTTTCACGTCCTGGCCTTTTAAGAGTGGGAACCCCATGGAATTTTCACACCCAAGCCCGACTCTCCCTGGGCCGCGAGAGGCCATTTATTACAGTTCCCAGTTTGTGAAGGCAAATGCAAGAAAGAAACAAAAACGACGGAATGGGTGCTTTGTTATCATTTCTGATCAGCTGGACCCACGTAACCTTGCAGATTGCTGAGCTCTGCTAACCAAGCTGTCACTTCTAACCAGCTGTGGTAAAGACTAGAAAAGCACTACTTTATCCATTTGCAAACGGGCAGAAGATGCCCCAAACCAGGAAAAAAGTACCCTGGCCATGAGGAACTGCAATTTAAATTGCAGAACCAGGCTGAATCTTCCCCATCCTTACCCATCTCACTGGTGAAAAACATCTGAGCATCTGCATTCAGCAACACAACTCATATCACAGGAAAATATTGCCCAGATCTAGGCCTGCCACAGAAATAACTCCAAAATTACCATTATGGGAATACTTATGCAAAATGCTCTCTGTACAGATGTATCTAATTCATATTAGAATGAATTCATTTCCTTTTGCAGGAGGCTGCAGTCTTTTCTGCTGCCATGCTAATTGTCTTTCATACAAAAAAAAATATTAAAACCCCATCATGTTCCCTAATTTTAGCTTTAAAAGGCTGCTTGCTGCTGCTTAACTCAAGCATTTCATAAATTTGAAGTCACTTAACACTCAGTACCAATTAAAAATAGTTAATGATTTGTAAAAGTGAAGCAGCTGACAGTGAAATAACCAATAATTTGTAAAAAAAAAAAAGGCTGGCAGTGGTTTGTATATTTACAAATTAGTATTTTTGCATGAAATATAAGGGGGAAATGAGTCAAAATACTTCTGCAAGGAAAACATCTGTGATCTTCACGTTTCCATACCACAGTACGGCTTCTAGAATAAATAGGAACTGCATTTATTTTACTGCAGTGATAGAGCAGTTAATCCAGTTACTCAACAAGGTTCCTTCCTCACACAGCAATATTTGCCTGTTCCTCCTAGTGTAAATTTTCTGTTAGTATTAGAGAATATTTTGATAGCATTAAAAGGCTTTGCACAGTTTGCTGAAGTTAAATGCTAACACGTATTATGCTCCCGGGACTTTGTTATTTCTTCCTGTGTCTTTATGGGCATAAATCCTGCAGTCCTTGCAGCAATTATAATTAATCTTTGGTGTCCTGTACTGTATGACATTCAGAAACAGGCTCAAAACATTGGGCCAGAATTTCAAAGTGCCTTAAACTGACCTCTGAAGTGAGGTCTTGCATTTGAAAGGCCAAGTTACTAAAATGCTGGGTTTCATCTCCAAGCTGTTCTGTGCAAACTGAGGTGCAAAGAACACATTTAAGCAACTCTGCACCAACACCATGGCTCGATACAGATCGTGTGTATGAAAGCAACTGTCTCATTTTAATAACTGCTTTTGCAATGTGATTCTGCCCTCCAAAATCTAAGCACATGTAAAACAAGCTCTGGCTGCCTGTCACTTCAGTTAACATCTGCATTAGAAATTACATGCAATGATTCCATTATTTCACAATTGTTGCCACTTATTACATGATTTCCACACCTAAAAACATCCACAGATCTGAAGTAACTCAGTGTCATTGGGAATGGCAGGACTCAATATTCTGTATGAAATAGCTGTAAGTGAATCTATTTTATGGTGGGATTTAAACCAGAGAAATGCTGCCTAATGGTTATACTTATTGTAAACATTCTCTTCTCTCCCTTCCATAAAACAAAACAAAATAGCCATAAAGTGCTCTGAAAGGCTAATAACCCCGAAGTGCAGAGTGGGACTGAGAAACCTGCTCCCATACTTTCCCCTTTTTAAATACAGCAATAAGAGAAAAAAAAATTAAAAATCCGATTATTTGCTTGTCTTTGACATCTGCCAAAACTTGAAAATAATTAAGTAATCAGTTTGCAGAGTTTGCACAGTGTGGCTTTTCAGCAATCTACTAAATCAACTATTTGGTTCTGTTTACTACTAAAAATGTTTTTATTTCCTGTATACTGCATGCAAATACTAAAAGCATCCTCGAGTATGTATGTACCAGCCACCAGAATCAGAGCAGTACTTGTCAAAACCATGCATTTAAAAATCAAGAGGATCCCTAAGAACAGCTAAGTTGTTAAAATAAGTTGATAGTTGGGCATTTGAAGCACTCAGTGGTCACATTTTCAGACTTTCTCTAACTTTAAAAGGGAGCGGATTTGAAGTGACAGATGAGGTTCCTCAGCAGTAATCTGGTTTGAACCAAAAGGAAACCCATCACCCATGCCTCAAGAAGGGCTTCGTGGGAACCTGCAGGAGCTGGGGACTCCACAACAAAGCGCCTTTCCTCCAGCCCCGACCTGAATAATTCACAACTGAACAGGGATTGCTGGAGTAAATAGCTCCTGCCGGGCTGGGCTGAAAGCTGCTTTTTACTCCTCAGAGTTTTGCTGTGCAGAACCATCTTCTGGGTGTTGTGGGAGAATCGCTTTTCCCCCTGCGCTCTGTGTTCCTGCGTGTGAAGATGACTGATCCCCCGGCTCCCCCTCTGGCCGCCCAGGCTCTGTGTCTGCCGTGCGCTCTGCCCTGGGCTGCCCCCGGCGCTGCTGCGGCACCAGGGACACCGGCTCCAGCAGTCCTGGGCCCGGGTTTGCGCTATCCAGGATGGGCTCGTCCCTCGTGGCTCCATCTGCGGCGGGGCTCGGAAGGGAGCTCTGTGTCCCAGCCTCCCCCGGGACAGCGCGGCTGTTCCCTGTTCCTTCCTCCCCAGACAGCCTTTTGTCTTCCACCGCATTTCCCGTGTGCTCCTCTGGCTGCAAGCTCTCACCTCCCGCGCCCGTGTACCACAGGCTTGGCTTGCTCTCTACCTCTGCCTCCTGAGGCGGAGCCGAGCTCTCCACCAGCCACGGTGCTTGTGCCCCCCTGGGCACGCTCCCTGCACTTGTACCATCTGTCCCCAGGCTGGCCGAGGACGGTCGCTCCTCCTTCAGCTCCACACATTCTGCTGCATCTTCACTCCTCATCTTCTGGCTCACCTCAATTTCTGCCACAGCCACTTCGCTCAATTCGTAGTTCCCGTTATGGTGCTCCTGCAACTTCAGCAGCTCGCCCTCACAGACCTCCTTTATGTTCTCAGCTGGAGTATCTGCTGGGATCTCAACTGTCAGCATCAGCAAACTCCTTATCTCACTCACATCATCGGGGGATTTACAACTCTTTTCTTTCAACTGGCTTTCTTTTTCAGGACTATCCCCAAACCCTGCTTTCCCTGTCTTGTCATCCTGGGAAACAATCTTTGTCTCAGTACTCTCCCCACTTTCTTTTTTACTATCCCCTTCAAACCCTGTTCCTACTGCATTTTCACTCTGAGATAATTTTTCTGTAATTTCATCTTCTACCTTGCTTTTCTTTTCTGCACTCCTTAAAATCTCTCTATCTGTTACACTCTCAGGTGGGAAAGTGAGCTTTATTTCAGAAACTTTTCCCTGTGCTGTGCTTGCTTTCTCAGTGCCACTGACAGACACAGCAGCTGTTACTGTTTGACTCTCTGAAGTCACCTCTTCATCTGCTGCTCCTTCAGGTACCTTAAGTTCTTTTTTAGGGCTGCCTTGAAAATTTTTTACTGCAGTGTCAGTCCCAGAAGGTACTTTTTCCTCCACAGCTTTTTGTTGTGCCTTGAGTTCTCTCTCAGTGCTCACTACACACTCTGATTCATTCTCCAACACGCTTTTCCCCTCTGCAACGCCTTGTTTAGTGTGGCCAGCCAAAGGGGACTCCTGTTTGTCACCAAAGTCTGTAACAGCCACTGCTTCCCCCCTGCTGGCCTGATCAGCAGCTGCACTACCAGAGGCGCCTGCCGCTGGTGACTTTCCCTCCTCAGCATCCTTCTCCCACTCGATTTTCCCTGTCACGAGGAGCGTTTCGTCCCCGTGGCTCTCGGTGTCCGGGCTCTCGGCGGGGGCGGCTGCGGGTGCCTTGGCGGGGGTGCCCTGTGCCGATCCCGGGGGGGTCCTCAGCTCCGTCAGGCTGGACACGCTCTCGCAGGGCACGTTCAGGTTATCCTCAAACAGGTTGTGCTTCCTCAGAACGGCAGCTTCTTTGATCACTGAATAAAACACAAACACCAAACTGCTTTGGGAAGGCTGACAGAGGCACAGGGAAGAACATACAGTGCTTTCCCAGGCTTATATTGTACATTTTGATATTAAAGACAACACTAATGTTCATTTCAGCTTCATTTTAGTTTACATTTCTTTTCTGGGGATGGGGATTTCATTTTTTGAATAATGGCACTTTAGTATCGACCTAAGCATTTCTGAAGCAGAGGACCCACATTGCACAAGGGTAATGCTTCAGTGCAGAAGGATTTACATTACATATGCCAATAAAAGTGTGCTGGTTACAATTATTATACTGCTGTTTTGGAACAGGAATGCCTATGATCTGTGAAAAACATCCTCTGCAGTACATCTGCTTGTCTTTTATCCAGGGTATAGACATATAGACATATATAGGCACATATAGGGAGATAAAAGTATTTTTTAAGTGTGTATATATATATGTAAAATATTTATTAAGAATAGTTTTGTTTTCTGACACAGAAGCAGAGACATCTGCAAGGAGTACTGCACTGGCATCAGTGAGTACTGGAAACTGCATCCAGCAGTTAATTTCATTTAAAGAAATTAATCTCTGTTGCCATTAGTCTTTGCAATTCTCTTAGCCATGCAATTGGCATAGTCTTGCCATTTAGTCATCACCAAATCTTTACAAGTAAGGACAGAATTTCCCTCCTTGGCCCTCGAGGGAATCGAGATCAAGTGAAGTTTCCATAATTACATTTTGTTAGAAAAAGGCTTGTGCCAAGCTATCCATGGGTTTAGTAAAGCTGCCCCATAACTCAGATTTTAGGGCTTGCAACACATCTTCAGTGAGCCAAATGAAAAAACGCTGTAGGGATGTAACCACCAGTATTGGAGAAAGTGGGACAGGAGCAGCCAAGTGAGGACTCTGGGAAGCTCTGAAGGAACAGCTCATGGGCCACAGGCTGCAATGTTATTCCTGTCACCTCAAGAATGTTCTCACCTTTCAGGGCCTCTTCAAGCAGTGTCTGATATAAAATCTCTTCATACACGTTCTCTACTTGGATCACACTTGTGTAATCTGCAAAAATGTATTGCTCGTATTTCTGCAGCTCCTGTGCAGGTAGGGAAGAAAGGAACAGATGGAGAAAACTGAGGGATTCTGATTCATCTCCTACTGCAACCAAATAGCTTGGAGATGCCATGGAGCAGGTCTTGCAACACACCCCGTGACAGCTCCTGGGGTGCACTGTTTGAACTATGACTCCATAAGCTTCATTCCACAATCAATTATGTACTTATCAAACAGGGTTCCTGCAGTGCAACCACAGTTAAAAGCACTACAGATCACTGCCTGCTGAAACAAACAGCTGCTGAGGAAATGCCTCACGACTTGTTTGTCCAAGGAGGCAAATCCACAGTGCACAGGAGATGCAGGATTTGGTTGTTTTTCTAATAGGTATGCAACACTTTGAGCTCACTGATTTATACCCAACAGGCTGTCTGACTGAATCATTATAATCAAGCAGCTGCTTGGTGGTCTATAAAACGTACATTAAGTGACCTCTGCCCACTTCTAGAAGAGGCACCTATATAAAGCATCGGGAGGTTTTCAAGTGAAAGGTCATGACTTGGCAGGGCCCTTCAGCTGTGCCACACCTTGGCTTCTAGAGCTCGCTGCTCATTTCTGCAGAGGCACAAATACAAAAGGCTGGTGGAAAACTAAACAGAAAGGGCTTGTGGAAGTTTGCTCCACCACTGCCTTCTCTGAGACAGAGACATGAGGTGTCTGCACACATATTCCAGGTGATAAAATGCTTGTCCCTGTGCATAAACACCCTGTCTTGAAGGCACTGCTGATGCTCTACAAGACACTATTACTTGGGGATCATAAGGAAAGGAGAGTGACATACAGAAGAGACTGATTTTAAATATATTCTTGAAAGTTTTAAATTTTAACAATCCCCACTCAAAGACTCACAAGTGTACTTTGGCAAAACACTTGGTTTTAAACTTGTTTTTGAAACCGAAACAAGCTGGGCATGACCAAGAGCAGCACACTGGGGGTGAGAGCTCACAGCCAAGGGGAGCAGATGAACATCCATGGAAACCGAAGGGCAGGAAGCCAGGATGGCTTGGGGCAGTCCCCCTTCAGCAGGCACAGGACAAGGCAAAAGGGTGCCCAGGGCTTTCAGAGGGTTCGGACTATTCCTTCTGAGCCCAGGTGAACAGAATTCCAGCCAGCTCCTGCTTCAGCCACACGGATACCACCTCCAGCAAACTGGAGTTTGCTGACTGAACATGCCCTGCCTGATTAGGGGAACAGAGATGGTCTCTGTGATTATTTCCTGACTGTTGTGCAACCCTTGCACTGAACACCACCAACAGCAAGGACTGTCTCTGCTGAAGGAGTTAAGCACAGGCTGGGCACGGTCCTGGATGTGCTTCAGGGTGCTGCTGCAGAAGAATGAACACAAGGCTCAGCTCAGCCCAGCTGTACAGAAGAACTCAGTTTGAGGGACTTCAGATCTCTAGGGAAGGAACGAACCAGGGACGGGCAAAGGACTTCAGCTGCCTTTGAGAAAGCAAATTGTATACACAGTATCCCTGTGTCCTGAAATCTTCCTTGGGTTCCACACCTACCCAACCCATGAAGTGGCAAATCTAAGCACTGAGCAGGCAGGAAATCTGCAGAGTGCTCCGAGAGAAAACTGCCTGACAGTGTTAAGGAATTACTGCCAAGGTGCTGTTCTTCCCCCGCTTTTCATTATTGATTCTTGAGTTTTTTAGTCACAGACACCTACTGGTTTGCATGTTGAAGCCAGTGTCTTCTGCATTGTGGGCAGGGTAATCTGCACCAGTGCCTCTTGGAATATCTTCTTGCGGATGGTGCTGCTGTCGTAGTCATATTGCTGCCAAAACACACCAGAAAGAAACAAGCCCACACGTGCCTGGGTTATTCATCACTCCCACAGGGAACTGGTTCCTGTAGCTGCTGCATCACAGGTGCAGGTTAGTCCAGCTTCTACAAAACCACTCTAAAATCTACTGTTCTGGGATCTCTTTTGCTTCTTTTAACTCAGGCTGGAAATAGCCCCTGACTGCCCTCCCTGGGTGTTTCAGCACTGCCCTTTCTGAGAGTAACGAATCCTAGTGGCAGATTAATTATAAAGTTAATTAAAAATTATTTATCCAGTTCCACAGCATATTAGTAATCTGATTTGCCTAAATTAAAGGGACTGCACATGCAAATACTTTTATAAGTGTCTGCCCAGAACTAGGTTTTATCCCCCAAACGGGCACCAAATCAGTATTTTCAGCTGGATAGTAAAAACTTATCTTCTTTTAAATACTGAAGTATATTCATATAAAATATATTCTCTGTTTCCAAAAAGGCAGCCTGCAAATGTGCTACATGACATTTACCTTCAGCACTCTCAGCTTGACTTTTTCAATGGTTGTTGCAACTTTGGCCGAATCTGCCTGGTGACTTGGAGAGAACAACTGCTCAAAAGTATAAACTGCATTTTCCATCAGCTAAAAACAGTAATTAAAAAACTCTGTTAAAGACCAGTAACATCAAATTCCTGCAAACATGAGAAGTGTAAGTGTTAATTTAAATTGTGTTTCTGAGAAGGTGCTCTGAAGAGCACTGAAATGTTGCAATAAATAAATAAAATTAAAGCTGTGGTATCACTGTCATGCTGTCCCAGCTTCCTTGTACAGATCTGATCTCATGTCACCACCCAAACTGATGGTGACAGAGCCAAAATGCAGAATTGATTATCTGTGTATAGACCACAGTCAACACTCATTATCCCTAATAAGAAGACTCCCATTGACTTCTATCATTAATCATTAATAAACAGTATTTAATAATACTGCACATAATTTTAGTAGCTTTCATTATAATACAAATAATAATCAGCAAAAATCACACGGAGTGCAATAATTTCTCACAGAATTATGCTAAGCTGGCATTTACCCTATTTTCAGTTTATCATTAAGAATATTACACCCCTGCTCTGAAGATATTTCAGACAAAGTGGTATTGAGTATATTTAATGAGGCTTTGTCTTTTCTTTAGCTGTTCCCATTCAAATTGTAACATTTTCTTGTTGGAGAAGTACTGGAAGATATGCAGGGGAGCCATTCCTTCAGCTGGTCGAGCACAGTGCTCCTAGATTTCCTGAAATTGGCCACTAGAGGATGCCAAGCTCCCAAGGCAAGGAATCCTGCTCCACCTTCCACCCGAAGTACATTTTAGCCAAATACTACACCAACACAGACGTGTCTGATTTTACCTATTTATGAAATAAAGGTCCATGGACAAAAAAGGAAACGACACAATATTTTTATGAGGAAAATACCAGCCTTTTAAAGAGGAAGATGCAATAACAGCATGTTTAGAACAACTCGTGCTATAATTTAATTTATTTACTGATAATTTTGACTTATGTTCTGTTCAGAAAAAAAAGGACCTCTTGGTTTATATGGGATTTATTTTCTGTCTACTTCTTTGTCGTGAATCATGGTCTTCACTGAGTGAAAGACACTTTATTTGGCAGCATTTTGGAATGGTACCCCCTGAACGACCCAGACATGAAATCAGAATTTTATTTCTGAGTAATTCCTTGGCTGCTGGCCCTGGCTGTACTCAGAAGAGCTGCTTTTAGGAAAACCCTATCCCAGCACTGTC
This sequence comes from Hylia prasina, assembly GCA_013397195.1. Taxonomy (NCBI): domain Eukaryota; kingdom Metazoa; phylum Chordata; class Aves; order Passeriformes; family Sylviidae; genus Hylia; species Hylia prasina. The sequence continues at coordinate 443,462 of VYXD01011337.1, read as the reverse complement.
CTAGACACTTGTTTTCCATATTCATAACTTCCAGCCCATAGATCTGGACCAGCTCCATTTCACAAGGTTACTGAGCAGATTTTAGTAAATTTCCCTGTGATTAAAATCACAGGGTTCAATTTAGAGCTCCAAGGCCAAATGTGCCTTGTGATCAGGCAGCTGAAGTCAGTCTGCTGGCCAGCTCCTCACAGACCTCTGGCCAGGCATCCAGGAGGAATCCAGGCAAAGCAGAATTACAGCCTAGACCAACACACACAAGAGGGGACAAAGAGGTGGAGTTCAGTTTTCATCTGGAATGATATTGTCACCTCCACCAGTCCCTGAAAAGTGAGGCTGGGTAAAGCACCTACACCCTGAGATGTTGTCTGTCTCTGAGTTTCTAACAATTAATGTTGTTAGATTTCTAACAATTAGATTTCAAACTAATGTTGTTAGTTTCTAACAATTAATGTTAGAAACTCACTGCTATTGTCTCACTTCATATTAGTGAGAAAATCAACTACTAAGGAGGAGACATTCCATTCTGGTAAAACACATTTAAGAGGCTTCCTGAAAAATTGAGTCTTGAGAAAGGGAATTTCAGCCACCCCACTAGTTACACACACAAGTTTCTTGGGTGCTGAGACACTGGGAATTCAGAACCTGAAAGTTCAGGGGAACAGATGATCCATCCAAAATTTTCATGCCTTGCTGAACGACTCTCACACACACACAGTGTCTCACAAATATAAGTGTCAAGCAGCTTCTAGCTGGTTTTCTCAGGTTTTATTATCTGTACCTTGCCTGAGAGACACTCTGGGGCTCTTTTGCAGCTTTTATCAAGATTACTTTGAAGCAGATTAGCAGGACAAACCTAACCGGTTCTCCCAGGAGGAAAAACTGGATCCTACAGTACCTCTTGCATGAAGTTCTGTGTCCTCTGAATGACAAAATCGATGTGAAAAACCTTGAAGCGACTCTTGAGGTCCTGCAGGAGCTCCTGGAGCAGGTTCACTTTCAGATAGCAGGGCTCCATTTTCACCGAGTTGAAGGGCAGGGTCATGAGCTGATCCACATTCTGCATTCCCAGGCAGGTTTTGAGAGAAAGCAACCAGAGGTGAATTTTTAATAGAGGATGTAACAATTTGGCTTTACCCAAATTCTGGTATCTGCACGCCAGCTGCACAAAGACTTTCTAAACGACAAAACCAAGTGTTCTTGTGCTTCCACCTGGGAAAGCAAATCCTGCTGCCAGCCTAGGTCTAGCCAGAAGGTACTTGTGCTGATATAAAGGCTCCAGCTCTGTTTTGTCTTACCTCCTTTAGCCTGGTCATGTCATTAGTCTTCTGGAAGTCCTGGATGATTTCATTCACTTCCTTATCAAAAAGCAGGCGCACTTCGGTGAATCCAGAGCTGACGGGGCCCATGAGCTCCTCCAGGATGGAGGTGAGAAATGGCTGGATATTCTCTGTGCAGCACTTCTGGGCAGGCTCAGAAACACTGGCTGAGGGGTCACACAGGACAACAGTTGCATTCAGAGACAGTGAAAGAAGTAATTGGAACTTATCTCTTTACCGTTAATTCAATGGTTTCGTGTTTTTCTCAGGAGTCACAGCTCCACAGAGGTGAGGAGGGTGTGAAAGGAGTTCACAGCTTTATGAGTGACAATGAAAACTCTTGTCCCAAGCCTCACTTAAGCAAAACCTGGCAACTGGGGGCACTGTGAGGGCAGAGGAAAGGGCAGCTCTGAGTACAATTACCAGCTATTTATTTATTTATTTGCCAGCTTAAGCAACACCAACAACATTCTGCCTGCTCTTTACATTCCTTTTCATATTAATAACAAAGTTATGATTAGTTCAAATTAATTAAAAACCACCTAAGAAGCCCTTTGGCTTCTTTGGAAGCCCATGCACTTGTCACATGACCAGAACTTGGTTTTGTGGTGCATTCCTAGAGATCAGGTCTTTTAATTATGCTCATGTGACCTGAATCTTCACTACCTAAGACTGTGCAAGTGAAAATGAAAGCAGAATGAACTACTCTGATCAGGATACTCAAAACCTGTCAGCTCCAATTTGAGAAGACCGGCTATTTTCACAGTGGCCACAGGTATCAGTTCCCATCAAAGACAGCAGAGGCTCATTTGTTTTGTGAAAATGGGTGTCTCCAACTGGATTTCTTAAAACACACAAGGATTTCAAAACAAGCACATCTGGTAATTTGAGCAACACAATGGGAAACATTGGAGAATTGCTCCAAAGCACAGCTGTTCCTCCACTAACCTTTGATTTTTCCAGCTAAGAAGTTCTTGGAGTTCAGAATCTGATCCATGTCTGAACGAATGGTCCCTTCAAGAGTTTTTGCAAATTCTCTACATTCTTCTTTCAAGGTACTTAATCCTTCTGCCACCTGCTGCTGGACTAAGCCATAGGTTTCCTCTACGATCTGAACCCAAATCAAATTGAGAAGCAGAGATCAGAATCAGCACCCACAGAGAGCTGCAATGAGCAGCAGCCACTCTGCAAAGTGCCAGTCCTTACCCCAAACCAGGCCCGCTTCCTGTCATTCCTCTTTCCCTTCATTTTAGGCAGGATCATTGTCTGGAGGTTAGGCAGCAGTTCCTCCATCACCAGGTTGCTCAGGATCTGTATGGTCAGGAGATGAAAATGACAGGTTCACAGCCTGTTCTTTACCTGAAGGCTGAGCACTGCAGCACAGAGTGATGTGTGCAGGCCATGGCTCAGCTGTCCCTCCCAGCTGCCCAGAATTACACACAGAGGCTTTGCATTCTCTCTGCCTAGATTTGAACTGCAACTCCTTCCTTACCTGTCCCACTCAAATGCACCAAATAAATATGCAAAACTTAATATACTTGGGAGTCTAGGCCTCCCTCTCCAAGTTTTTATTTATAGACACTGTCTCTGGCCTGAGAATGCTGCAGCAACAGCCCAGCACAATCCACATTCAGGATCACACCCATGCTGTACCCATCTGCTGGCTGAGCCAATACAGAGTGCAAAAACACCCCTCAACTTTCCATTTTCATCATGCCAGGGCTTTTTCATTCATGTCAGTGCTTCCAGACACTGCACCTCATGTATTACAGCTGCCAGAGGGATCTGAGGCATGGATCCACACCAGCAGAGGGAAATGGCAAGAACTAGAGCAGCACAAGTAAAGAAGGAGTCTGACTGCAGCCCAGTATAAAACAGGGGCTTTAAACAGCCCCTGGGGAAATACAACACACAATACCCTGCTGTAATATACCTCTAATATACCTCGAATATGCAATACACTTTTATTGTAACTTCATTTAAGTACTTATAGATAATGCCACAACAGCACTTCAGATTCAGCTCTGCTGACTCAAATGTCTGTCAAAAGCAATCCACTAATTCAGGTCCTAAACTAATGGCTTCCTTAAAAAAGATCTCGTGAGTAACCCAAACTCTCACAAATAATAAACATGACAACAGACTGGATAGATTTAAGTCAAGGGAAAGGCATGAAACTGTGTCAGGGGAGGGTTAGGTTGGCTGTCAGGGAAAGGTTCTTCCCCAGAAGGTGGTTGTACACTGCCCAGGCTCCCCAGGGAATATGCACAGCCCCAAGCTACCAGAGCTCCAGGAGCATTTGGACAATGCTCTCAGGGGTGCACAGGGTGGGATTGCTGGGGTGTCTGTGGAGGGCCAGGAGCTGGACTGATTGGTCCCTGTGAGTCCCTTCCACCTCAGGATATTCTGTGATTCCACAGTTTTATATTGTGAAGAACCTTGAGTTCTCTGGGAACACTTTTAAGGCATTGGTGGATCTTCCCTCAGGTGCCTGGGCTCATGCTCCCACTCCAGCCATGCTGCACCTCGGTGTGCACTGACCCTGTGAGGACTCGGCCACCACAAATGAGTGTCAGCAAATACATTTCTTGGCATTCTGCAGGGACTTTTACAGCAACAAATTTCAGCCTGCTTGCTCCAAACCACTCACTTAGCTTGGATATTTGCCTAAAATAATTATTATGTTTGGTCCAAGCAGGCCATGAGAACACACTATACTTACAGAATGAATTATTGCTAAGAAGATAATAGTGGAACTAGGCTGGATGTCCTCTGATTACAGCTCTCTTGAGGTGTATGGGTTATGACTAAGTTGTTGGCAAGCAACAGGAAAAATAAAACATAAAATGAAACTAGCACTATAATAGCTCCATAACATGAGGGAGGAGGGGAGAAGAGAAAAACCCTCATGCAACTCCTTAAAGTAAAGATTTTATTATCAGATATTAGCAAGGAACTTCTGTCACTGACATGATGGCAGTGGGAAAGACACTGTTTATAGATTTTTCTCCACATTCCACATTTTTCAGCACTTCAAAGGTAGGCTGCTTCTAAAACAATTATCCGGTTCCTTAAAACAAACCACTCTCCCTAAGGTTTTTTTCGATTTTCCCAAAAGGAAGCCAGATTTCATCAAGAAAAGCAGCCTGCAGTTGGCACTAAAGTAAACAAGTAAATATTTGCTGCTGAGTGCTCAGTGTTTGGGGAAAAAAAAATTAATCAGGGTGTAAATAATGCACTAAAAGTCATGTGGAGTGATGCCAGTGGGACTGTGGGGTAATCTCGGCTAACATGAGTGCTCCAAAGCTGGGTGCCCAAGCATGGACCCAGACCCTGGGCTTAGCATTTCATTTCTGCAGAACTGAAGTACACAGATTTTTGGTGTTTAAGGGTAACTGTTACTATGCAAGACTCTGTTTCAGAAGTTTTTATTAAAAAAGAATTATCACTTACATATGTGTAAGAGATGTCTTAAAATCTCAGGTATTTCTATCTACTTTTTTTTTTTTTAAGATGCTCTTTTTTTGCCAAGAGAATTTTTAATCTTCACTATCCTCAGAGCTGCCATACCCAAAGCCAAAAACCCCATCAGGAATATATTCTTTTACCTCTTTTTCATTGCCAGTCAGCATTTCCCACGTGCCATAGTGGCCTTTCTCCTGCCGGAAGAACTGAATGGCCTCTAAGAACGCCTCCACTTCATATGTGGTCTGTTTGAGGAAGTCTGGAGAAGACAAAAAGTAAACAAAAGTAAATAAAGGATTTACCCAGAAATAACCTTTAAAAAATAACCATCCTTTTCTGATCCATTTCCCACTCCACATGCACCTAGCAATAGTATTTTTAAATCATTTACTAAGCCCAAATGCCTGGAGATCTTCGGCGTTCCCTAAGATTTAGAAGTGCATTAACACAGGAAAGCTCATCCCTTGCCTTTATACCTGTGGGCCATGTAAGGTGGCACATAGGAAGACTCTGACAGTGTGTGGCAGGGCCAGCAGTTGGGAATTCTTCCTCTTTAGTTTATGATAACAACAGGCAGCTCATTGGATAAATAGTTAAATTCCAAGTTAACACTCCCCAGTAACCTCTAGTTCCTTTGTTTTGTTAAGAAACTGATGAGCAAGGTGTTTTTTCATGGATGCACAACAAAACAGACCTCAACAAAGAATGCACCATGCTTGTACCAGTTAAGAACAAAAACTCCTGACAAGATCATGCTGATTCCCCTAAGTATTTCAGGAATGTTCAACCGGAGCTCTGGAATATCTGGTTATTGTGCAAGGCCACTTCTGCCAGATGGGAGCTCTTCCCAAGAACAGTGTGGTGGCCTCAAAATGTGAAGCAGGGTGGCTGCTTGGCAAACCTGAGTGAAACAACCACCTCCAAACACTTCAGGGATTGAAGTGCTGTGTCTTCACTATCAGAGCGTCAGGATTATTATCCTGTGGGAAAACAAAGCCACAAAGGCTTATTGTACCCTCTCCAAGATTATCTACTGCAGCCTTGAGCAGCTGAAGTCCTGTTGTGCACTCTGAGAAGAAAGGAGGGAAGAACAAGAATGTTGACTCTCTCAGAGGGAATTATGCTGCTTTAAAAGGTACTGATACATACAAACAATTGTGATGAAAAGAGTCAGGAGTAAGTCCTCAAGCCTTGCTTGTCAAGCAACACTTCTCTGGGCTTGTTCATGTAAAACTGCTCCAGAGAGAAGCTCTACAGGAGCCTTGCATAAATGCAGGGATTAGAGAAATTATGGGAAACAGGATTAAGACCACAATAATGCTTGAAATATCTCCTCTGTGCACTTTACAAAAACAAAAGCTAGAGAAACCTACGATTAATGTCATCAGGGCTTTATCCTGGAAGCTTGAAAACTACTTCAAAGCTGCATGGTTTCAGATCTGCTCAGAGCCCAAACGTCAGAATTTGCCCTTTCAGAGTTTTGCCTGGCTGCAATGACTGGAGAAAGGTTTGTAAAACACACTGAGGGGCTCTAAACTCTATCTCAGTGCCACCCTCTCGATACTGTTCTTCATCTGCAGGTATTTGGAGATGCAAAGACATCTCACAAATTCTCCAAGTCCATACAATGATCAAACAAACAAAAAAAAATCAGCCAGGTAAAAATCCCAACCCTACCTTCACTGCTTCCTCCAGAATTTACAGCATTTGTCATAGCAAGTCACAAACCAGGGTGCTAAAATATCAGTATTAGTTGTGAGTCAGGCTGTTCAGTGCTGAGAGAGAACATCCTCTGACCAGAGTTTTAATGAAAGAATGGAGTGTTCCACCTGAGAAACTGAGGTGGAGCATTGCATTCAGAAACCTTTCTCTTCCCAAAATAAAGCTCAAAATATTTTGATGAGAAGAGGGCCTGGTTTGGCTGCAGGGAGGGAAAACTGCAGCTCCCACAGCCCTCCAATCATGACTCACATGTTTTCCTCCTTCACAGCTGTGCTCCCTCTTAACCCAGAGGGACAACAGACCATCCAAGAGGCTGGATCTTGGACCTGCTGAGATGGTGATGCACCAGTGCTGACAAGAGTCTGCCCTCTAAGATCATCGAGTTTTAAGTCCATGCTCAAGCGAGTATTCTCTTTCTGTTCTGACTGTCCCCAAGCCCATACTGCAGTGGGAAGAAGATGCTAAAAATCCAAGAGTGATTCACTTGAATAGCTCATGGGAAAAACATCAAGCTGTAAGTGCCTAAAATCCCAATCCCACATTCTTTCCTATGCCAGTAAATACAGGACCCAAACACAATCACGGCAGTCTTGTTACAAAAACAACTCCAAGCAGAAAGAAAGCTTTATTCTTCAAGGCTGCTACAATTGCTTAGTTTAGGCAATGTCATTCTCACTTTCCACAGGAGGAAAAGACTGCCTCAGTGCTAAGGCTTTGAACAAGTAGTTACATGCAGTGTTGGGCTGTGCAGAAGCTGCTGGCGAGGCACACGAGACAGAACCACAAGAAAAAGGAATTGTACCCAGCTGAAAGGAGCTGCACGACCTCAGCAGGGCACAGCCAGGGCTCTGCCCACCCCACCCAGCAGTCCATGGAAAGGCTGGAGGAGGGCGGTGGCTTGGCAGCCACAGCAAGGCCAGGGAAACAAGGGCTCAGCTGTTGGGGGAGCCCCGCTCGCGTGTGGGGGAGCAGCTGGGCTGGGGACCATGGCACCAGAGCTGCAGCTGCAAACGGGGCAGGTGGCAAAGCCCAGTGGTGCCAGGGACAAGTGTTCATCAGGGGAAAGCATGATGGATGCTCCCCTCTCCTGATGCCCTCACAGGGGCTTCCCTTCAGCCATCCTGGCACCTGTCCTGAGTGATTCCCCTGTCCTGCTGGTTGTAGGGAGGGGAGCAGCTTAGGGCAGCTTGGTGCAGTATTCCTAACCCTAATCCCACACAAAGCCAGGAAGGTTACTGAGTGTTCTCCAGCAAAAGGCCACTGAGGCTTTACAGGTAGCCAGACTGATGCTGTGTGCTTAATCCAGGATGCCTTGCACTTGGACCAAGCACCTTCTCCAGCTGCTAATGAACATAACATCCCTTATGTGTAGGGATTAAAACAAAATTCTGTTTGTTCTGTTTAATTTTTTTAAAAAGAAAACCTACCTAGAGACTCTACATATCCAAGCATAGAGCCCAATTTCAGTAACATACTGCTAACCACAGATTTCTTTTATAAATGCAAGAATAACTGCTATAAAGCTCCCTTTGACTTTGGGAGATGGAGAGACAACTGGAAACACCATGACTTTATAAATCTCCCCAAACTCGCACATGTCTCAGTGGTAGGGCTCAGTTTGTTCTGGACTGCAGAAAGCTTTCTGGGAAGGAAGGAGCTTCCCTGCAGTGAATCATTTATCTTTTAAAAAACATAATTATGTCAAACCTTAACTCATCAAAATGATACCCAGAGGACCAGGCTACTGGACATACCTGCCCCTGGTGCAGAAGAGTTAACTGGGAGGGTGCTGTTCCCAGTCTCAGCTGTCTCCATGCTTGGGCTGCCCTGGGACTGGCAGTCTCCCTAATGGGGTGCCCAGGGCTATGAGCTGCTCCTTCTGTCCCTTGGCAGGTGAATGTTTGGGGAGTGATGTGCAAATCTTCATTCCCAGGGTCCTGTGGGCTCTCCCAGCCCTCTCCATAGCAGGACAGCTGCATCCTTGGAGATGGACATGGCTAAAGCCCCTCAGGACAGGCTGCCCAATTGTGACTCACCAGCACTGCACGGATGTCCAACAACAGTGGCAGGAGTTAACTGCCCTCATGGATTTGGTCTCATCCACAGCCACAGATCAACTGGTCTTACACCAGTCAGAACACTAGAGAGCTTTGTGCAAGAACTTCTACAGATGGGCCTTGTTACCAGACAGGCTCAGTGTGTCCAGCTGCCTCTGGCTCAAATGGGATTTCCAGCAAATCCAGATAATATGAAATCTGCATTTGAACATTCCAGTTCAAACTGTGCATCTGTCTGTACTGCACGCTGCTGCCTTGGGGTTGCTGGCGAGAAGGTTTAATCACTCACATGATGATTTTTCTTAATTACAAGCAATGCAATTACATGCCTTTATAACGCTGGCATAGCTGTTAAAAAGTGATTATTTCAACATCCCATTTAAACTGTCCCTTTGAACAATAACTGTCACTAGTGGCACTTGGGGACATGGTTTAGTGGTGAGCATGACTGGGTTAATGGCTGAACTCAGCTGCAATGCAGTAACAGTGAAGGGGCATATTGACTATGGATAAAGTGCTTTACCAAAGTGAGCTCCACCAAGAAGAATAACCTCAGCCTTTTGGCTGACATTTCACACAAGGCTGAGGCCCAAAGATGTAGCTGAACAAGTGTTAAACCAGAATCCAGGAGTCTGAGCTCACAGAGCATGGGTTTTAATTAAAGAAATGCTGACTCTGACATAACGTCCTTCATCTGACCACCAGAACTCAGGAGCAATCCACCCTGGCTTCATCTGCTTCCTGCAGCATCCCAGCCAGATTCTGCACGCAGGAAATATCATTTATATGAACCTGGAATTCTTCCTGCAGGTAGCTAATTTGTACTACAGCAATGTGGCACCCAGTGATGGCTGATTTTGCAGGAGATGATCATGTCAGGGCCCGCAGGCCTTGCCGGGCTCAGGCCCAGCAGCCTCAGAACTGCAGCTCTCTCGAATGCCTCTTCCCAACACAAGAAATTCACATCCCATAGAAAAAACTCATGAGTTTTTAGTTCCCTCCTACAAAACAGCAGGGCCCACTAATATCCCCTCAAATCATTCAAAGCAACAGGCTTTGGAGAAAGAGTGGAGAAGGCAGGAGAATAATCACTGGAAGGAGATGAAAATGACCAAGGAGTCCAATCTGGTGGCCTCTCACTGAGGAGGAGAATGTAACTTAGTATTAGTTTTTGGAATATGATAAATGAGTAAAAACTGCATTTGATTTTAGGTGATCTCACAATATTATTTCCTTGCCTCCTCATCTGTTTGATGGAGAGCTGGCTCTGGTGAAGGCAGTGCCAAAGCATCTCTCGTAACTCCTTCTTGTTGGTCACTTTATAGAGTCTTTTCCTGGGACAGAAAAGTCTCAGTACAGGTATTGGTGCAGGACCTTCCTTCTTGTGATGTTACAAATAGACAGTAGGAGGCAGATAAAGAAATATTTGGAATTTGAGGTGCAGTCTCAAAAGCTGGCGCTTCCACCCCTTCTTATTCTCACTAGACACTGCTGCCCTCAAGAGAATAGATTTCATGCTAAGAAATGCAAATTACATTTTTCCAATTTTCTCACCCTTCCAACTCATTCCCCCCTCACATTGGCATCTGTTTCTTTTGTATATATTTAGACTTGCTTTTCACTATACACACTCTATAATTTAAAAAATAACCAATTGCTAACTGTTTTTTTTTTTTAATTTAGTTCTTTTAAAACGAGAGCTGGTTTAAAAAAAAAGGAAAATACACAACCCCAAACCAGCTAAAGAGACAGGATAGTGGTACTGGCACTTCAAAGATGGTGCTCCCACTCCACCAGCCCCCATGGATTTGGTGTGGAGGCAGCTGGAGACCATCAGGGAACAAGAGACATTCCTGCAGGGAAGGAATCACGCTGTCAACCTTCTAGCACCACAATTAGGGGACACTCTTCAAATAAAAATAAATGAGCATGATAAAAAATTATTTCCCTTTGTAAAAGCTTGCATGAGACCCAGCACATTTTAAGGGCTGCTGCTCTTTAGATACCACAGACAGCTGGTAAAAAGGCCACAGCCATCACCTCCAACAAAATTAAACCATGGAAATTCTGTTTCCAAAAAATAAGCAATGGTCTCAACCCACTGGGAGGGCAGGTAAGAAAAGGAACATGCTTTGAACCTGGGGAGATGAGGAAAGCTCAGGAACTGCACCTCAGGAAAAGGGAGGTTACCTGGGGCTTGGGACATGCTCAAGCACAGCTGAAAACGACCCTCTAAATAAAAGGACACACATTTTACCCTTACAAAATGCTGTCCTGTGTTGTTAGCACCCAAACAGAACAAAGTGAAATATCTATGGTGCTCTGGGCCTGCGAGGCACCAACCTCCCAGCTCTGGGGATCTCCTGCAAGCAGTGTGCTGGCACAGACATTATGCACAGAGCACGTGGTGTGAAGCTGCTAACCACCAACAGAAGCTAGATGAGGTCACTTCCAAACATGATACAGCCCTGTAAGAATATGCTGTATTTATAGCAAATGGAGCTCTGCAGCACAAGTTCCTTTAGTGGCCACCAAACCAACACTGAGCAGGGTTAACTGTTTGGTTATCAGCACACAGCACCCAGATTAAAGCTGTTCAAATCAGCACCAGGCACAATGAATCTCCAGTGGAGGGACCAGCAGCTGTGGGTTTCATAGTCTAAAAAAATAATGAACACTGCATAAACACACACAAAGGATCACAGTATCACTTATTTCTGACATTTTCTAAGTGTTTTCCAAACCAGCTATTATATTCCTGGAGCAGGTGGGAATTTGTTGAAGAGGCTCTAGGATGATTTTATTGGGGCCTTTCAGTACCTACAGGGGCTCCAGGAGAGCTGGAGAGGGACTCTGGACAAGGGATGGAGTGACAGGACACAGGGAATGGTTTCCCACTGCCAGAGGGCAGGGTTAGATGGGATACTGGGAAGGAATTCTTCCCTGTGATGGTGGAGAGGCCCTGGCACACGGCGCCCAGAGAAGCTGTTGCTGCCCCTGGATCCCTGGAAGTGTCCAAGGCCAGGTTGGACTCTGGGGCTTGGAGCAACCTGGGATAGTGGGAGGTGTCCCTGCCCATGGCAGAAGTTCCTTCCCACCCAAACCATGCCATGATTCTGTGATTTCTGTGCTGCAGAACTTTAAACCTGGAGCCCGAACATCACTTCACTCTGCACAAATGAGTCTCCACAGCTCCTGCAGCAGGCTGGGGTGGTGGGCTCAGGGCAGTGGCTCCCCTGCACCACCCCATGCTTGGTAGTATGTAAGAAGAAAATAATCAGTCTGAGTTGAGAGGGATAGGAAGAATGTAATGGCAATTATGATTTTAGCACATTCATCATCTTGATGTTTCAGAATGAATGTCACTCCTACAGACTGAAAATCCTCACCACGGTGTAGGAAACCAGGTTGGCAGGAAAGGCAAAAGCCATGCTGGCTGAATGAACTCAAGCTGTAGAGCAAAAACATCCTAGAAAGAGGAGAAATAGTCTTATTTCAAGCAAAATATTCTAAATTATAAAAAAATTTCTACATCATGTCCTAAAAGTTTTAGTGAGATTTTTTTTTAATGCCCCACAAGCCTCATCAAATGGCTTTGTATGTTAAGACAACATTAATATTCCCATGGATGTTTACACATCAGTTTCAAAAGTCTATTTGGAACTCATGTGTCTGGTGAAAGAACAGCCACAGTCTCAGCCACTCATGTGAATCACAGATGGCCTTATATTATTAACCAAAAAAGGATTTAATTAACCCAAATACAGCAGCTGCTTGAGAAGAGCCAAGACACAAGTCTTGGTAGATGAAGGGGAAAATATTATCTCCATTTGTACTTTTTCCCACCCCAAATTACCACACAAACCTTCCAAAAGGCCTCACTTTCATCCCAGTGCACAAGGACATTTTTCTTTAATGTCATAAAAAGTATTTTCCTCTTTTCTCCTTTAATTGCTCCCTCCACATCCATTGGAAACAGGCAACAAGAAAATACTTCCCTTCATCTCCCTGTCTGGGGAAGAAAGGCCACCCTGTTTGTGGCACGAAGACTCAAAACCCTTCCAAAGTGGTGTCTGGAGTCCTGACAAGTGCTCTGCTCTGTATATAGAGATATATAGACACATTCATCCCTCAAGGATTTCATGTCAGCTTCTCAATCTTTATCAGTGCTCCTGGAATTATTCTGAATTCTAGTCCAAGAGTTGCTGAGTCCTGTACAGGTATTATAGACATGTAACAGGAAATTTAGAAATAACTATGAGAAAAACAACTGTCAGATAAATTCAGAGCTGAAAAAGGAAATGCAGACACCAATAATGGCAACCCTGAAAGTCAGAGATGGAGATAAAAAATCTCCATCTGAGATGGAGCTTTTGTCTTTCTCTCTTGCCTGATGTATTTATTATACTTTTTAATATACTTATTACTCAAAATAATTGTTGTTGTTGTTTCTGTTGCAATAGGAGATGACAGGATATGGTTTTGAAAGTCCCTCAGCTTCCTGTGTCAGGAGGGTGATTGTCAAGATGTGGATGTGAAATAAAACCAGATGAGAAAAAAATAAAATCATGAAGTGAAATTCTGTGTCTCCGAGAATGAGCTAGTTGTCATTTCCTTCCTATCATGCAGACTTCCCTCTATCTCACCATCAAGTGGTCAGAGTTCTCCACTTCCAACAGCAAATACTGAGTGAAAGTCATATAGGAAGCAAGAAGACCTCCTAAAAAACCAAGTAATTCAAGAAGTACTCAGAAGAAACTTCAGTCTGATTTTCAAAGCATGCAAACATAAAGGATTAAAACCTGGGGAATAGGTAATATTAGAGCCCTGTGAATATTTCGAGCCTTTCTCTCACTGTTGCCATTGTGGGACTGATAGAACATCCCCACTGGGGGCTAGGTGGCCATTTCAGCAGCAGATTTCCCCCAGATTTGAGGTGTGCACTTAGCATTTCACCAAGGAAACAGGGAGCAAGATGGAACCAGGTTGTGGATCAAAGTGGATCATGGAGATAAGGCAAACCAAAGAATCCCATGCTGCCTGCCACCCCCATCTAACCTGGCAGGAGCAGCTTAGGAAATTGAAGGAAAATGCTAAACCAGTTCCTCCACACACTTAAACTCAAGCACATCTTCTTTAAAAAGCTGAGGAGTTTTAGAAATCCTACACTGCTGGAGGTCTGACCTGCAGAGACACTTGGGAAGGACAGGCTCCCCAGAAGCAGCAGAGAACAGCCAGCAGCCCCCTCCAGGAACTGCACCCTGCACCCACCAGGCTGTTGGGGCTCCTCTGCTCCTCCCTGAGTACTTGTCTTCTCACTATTTAGCCCTAATCACACCACCTCACAAACTGAAACCCAAAAAGCATTTCATCTGCATGTCCCATTGCTGCTGAAGGTGATCATTGCCTCCTCAAATCACCAAGCCCTCATCAGTGAGTATAAAGGGCAAAGACGAGGAAAGTCAAGAGGGGAACGCTACAACAGTCCACACTCCAAACATCTGAATGCCATTTCCCAGTGGTGCTCACTAAATCCCAACACTTTTGCTCTGCCCAGAAAGCCCAGAAACACAGGCTGGGCTGGGCATTTATACCAGAGAGACTCTGGGGACAGGAAGCAGCTGAATGCCAGGGCGGCTCCCAGCGCTGATTCACTCCAGCTTTCCGTGTTTAACTCTGGTTCCTGGGAGAAAGAAAATACACTGTGGCCACAAACTCCTCCAAGTCCTTGGCTAAAGCCCAGTGCAATACATTCCTTTCCAGGAGTGGCAGATCACAGCAGGGACAGAAAGGCTACTTCTGATCAGACATGACATTTGTCTTTGTCCTGCCCTTGCCAAATCCGCCTTGGTAAATGGGAACTCGCCACTTCAGGAAGAGGTGGAGTGAGTACTGCCTTGGTCCATGCTCCTTATGCCACGAAATTATATTTCACAATCATTGAAGGATTTTTCACAGTTCTTTTCTCTTTTCAACTGATTTTTAATAAAAGAGCACAGTCACATTTTCTACCGCAATCCTTACTATCCAGTGTTCTCCTGCACATAGCTGTAACTCTGTGAGATTGCTCAGACACCTGTTTTTGTCAGCAGAAGTGTTTGCAAAAAATACTTTTAAAAGCATTAATAAACTAATATTTTTCAGTGATGTGCGAATGAACAGGAATCAATATGAAGCACTTGGGAAAAAATTCTCTCCAAGGGCTGAGTTCAGGTTACTGAGGTGCTTGTCAGTGATCACTTTTCCACTTGCAGCACCTAGACCTCCAGGGGATAACACAACTCCAAGAAATCCACATAAAAGGGGCTCCTGCTTCCCTGAAAACTGTTAAAACTCTTTTACTGGTACAACAGTAGATCCTAATCCAGATTGTCTTTATCTCCTTCTCATCCTGTTGGGCAGAAGGATGAGCTTTAAGGAATTGTCTGTCAGATAAAAACTGGACCACAGGAAAAGCTGAGAGGGATAAATCCTGGAACAGATGCACAAATGAGCAATAGCTAAGCCATATGAAATATAATAAAGTGCAGACTTGCAGGCTTTGGAGATGGAAAAGACCTCTTAGGTCATCTAAACCCAGCTTCTGCCAGTTCAGGATTGGCCCCTAGAGTGATGTGCTGAACTTTAAGGGAAAAAGCAGGCTGCCAAAAGCTATGTCAAACCCATTACACTTGTTCCAGGAGAAAAACGAAAATCCCCAAACATCATGAACAGGCTTCAGGTCATGGAGTGCCAGGAAAACTTGATTGTGTCCCCATCTCCCTCCCAAACCTCAGTGTGCAGCCAAGTCCAGAGTGTCAGGGCACTGTGCACCACCTGGACAGCACTGGGAATGGGGACTGTTCACCACCTGGACAGCACTGGGAATCCAATTAGGGATTGTACAGCACCTGGACAGCATTGGGAATGCAATTAGGGATTGTACAGCACCTGGACAGCATTGGGATCAGGAATGGGGTGTGTACACCACCTGGATAGCATCAGGATTGGGAATCCCACGTTTCCTGTGAAGAAGGCCCCTGAAACCAACCAGTCCTGAGCACCACAGAAGTAACTGCACATCTTAGGAAACTGCCTAGAAATGCAGCTGTGTGTGTTTTCCTCATAGGAATGGAGTCCTAAAGGAAACCAGGAATGCCTTTGGCAGTGGAGACAAAGGAAAAAGAGATGGCAGTTGAGAATGATCCAGGGAGGACATCAGAAAAAAGCTGTCTGAGGGCAATGGGATGAAGCTGATGACCAGGAGACTAAAGTTACAGCTAAAAAAACATTCACTAGCAGCCACTTCTGTAAATAAAAGGGACTGTACACACCCTGCACTCACAATTCATTTACCCACAAGCCTGGGCTTCAGACCCAAGCAGCTGAGTTTAGTGGAGAAGTTGCTGTGTTCTCATCTCCCACCAGGAGCAGCAGGAACAGATGGAACTCCAAAGTGACACTAAAGGCATGGAAGACCCTGGAGACCAGTGTGGAACTGAGGGCATCTTGGTGGAAAAAATGTCATCTCAAAATCAGGAAAGCATTTCTTTTTCTGAAGGATCCAGCTCATAAACAATCATCTAATTTCATGGCAGCAAAGTTGTTTTTATAAACCTAGCAAGTCACAAATTAAGGTTTTTTTAAAGTTTTCTAGTCTAACCTATCCAGAAAGTGACATTTAGAATTGATCTTTGTGCAGAAAATCACGTGGACCAGCTACAAGGCTTAACCATGGCTGGGGCTTGAGCTGCCATTGAAACATCTGCAGAAAGGTCAAATGTTTGATCAGGAGTGATGTGTGTGTAACAACACGGGAATGTACTGGGGGAATATGCTCCCTCCATGTTGTACACACCTGATCTCCTGTATGACACAGGGGGGGATTCCTGGGATTGTCTGTGCAAGACCACGAGTACGAGCTGGACCCCATGACCCCTGTGGCTCCCTTCTAATTCAAGATATTCCATTTTTCCTGACTCTATAGGTGTGATGCATTAGCCAGCTTGCAAACGCAGGTGAGGGTTGCTCTGCCTTAGTAATAAACACCTCTTAGGGATTTTAGATCATTATACAACTTCCAAAGCAATTCCCATGTTTTCTCCCCAAGTTCACACCCACTGCACCCCAAACCCCACCTAACTGTGTTTCCAGCACAGCAAGCAGCAGGGCTGTGTTGATTCACTCCTTGGAATGTTGAAGCCAAGCAACTTTCATGAGTGACCTGCATTCTCCTGTAGCAGTTCCAGCATTCCTGGGTGGGTGATGCTGTCCCAGGCTGAGCCTTTCCTGCACTAACCATGGCTGGAATGTTTCAGACAGTCCCCATTCAAACATTCACCATGGTTGGAATGTCCCACACTGTCCCCATCCTGCACTCACCGTGGTTGGAATGTCCCACACAGCCCCATCCCGCACTCACCGTGGCTGGAATGTCCCATAGAGTCCCCATCCTGCACTCACCGTGGCTGGAATGTCCCTCCCAGCCACATCCCGCACTCACCGTGGCTGGAATGTCCCTCACAGCCCCATCCCACACTCACCATGGCTGGAATGTCCCTCACAGCCCCATCCCACACTCACCATGGCTGCAATGTCCCACACTGTCCCCAACCCGCACTCACCATGGCTGGAATGTCCCACAGAGTCCCCATCCTGCACTCAG